>PVIY010019689.1:0-45399 GCA_004026745.1 Myrmecophaga tridactyla
CTTCTTCTTCTTTATTTCTTTTTTCCCTTAAAAAATCTTCCAGGAGTGAGGGCAGAACTTGAAGTGCTTACAGGTCTCTCTAGCCACTTGCTTCTCCCGACTTGGAGTTCAGGAACATTTCTCTGCCAAGACCCATAGGCCTGACTATCCAAGTGTACAAAAAAAAAAATCACTATTCAGGGCTGTTGTAAAAATAGTTTTAGCCCTTTAATTAAATTATGAAACGGTCCCCAATCAAGTTTTCTCCGCTCTAACTGATGGATTTGTGCAATTGACCCCCCCCCTTTTTTTTAACACAAGGCCCTGCACATAACAAGTAAGCAGTCATTGTTAAATAAGGCAACAAATTCTTAAATCCATACTGAAGTGTCTTCATTCAACATGCATTTATCAAGCCATTCTTTGTGTGTGTGCTTCTATGAGTATGTCTTTAAAGCCTTCTTTCTGGAGCATTCCATGATCCTGTGATCTGTATTCAGGATATACATCATTATACCCTGATACTTTGATTAGTCCCTGCAAAGGAAGTTTCAAGTAAGCCAAGATACACACACACACATGCACACACACACCCCAAATCTACATAAACTGATTTCATAAATGATAGAAAACAGAACACCTTAAGAACTGCATCAACCAAACCATAGAATTTTGGCCTGGCCGGGCTCATTGGGAATTCATGGGGCCTACTCCAGCCCCACAGCTCAGCCTTTTGAAGCTCGTCTTCTCTGCCTCCTCCTCTTTCTGATCTTTGCCCTTGGGGATGGTCTTCCACCTTACAGCAGCTCCTGAAGGCCTCCTGTCTTTTTTTTTTTTTGCCTCTGTCTTTTTGATTCATCAGATGAAGAAAGGCTGTGAATGTGAGTCATTTATAAGTGTGGACAGATCAGCACAGTAGAATGATGAGCCTTCCAGACCCCTGCTTGCATTGCATGGGGATGCAGGACTGACAGAGAACCGAAGAGACCCCCAAGGTCACACAGCTAATTGAATAGCAACCATGCAACCCTTCATTCTTGTCTAGAATTGATCTACAATCATTGTTAAATAAGAGCTACAGAGAAAATTTCACAAACCTACCAATTAGGGACCTCGAAGTGGCATTGAGGCAGAGTCCATCCAACCTTCCTGCCCTTTTGATAATGCAGGATACGATTTGGACCTACACTATCTAGTTTGGCTTCCAGTGGTCTCACCTCCTCTACTGGGGTATGTACACAGCATTAGGAATTCATCAACCTGGCTGGGACCCCAGTTACCACCTGGGTCTCTGAAACATGCAGCCTCAATAAATTTTAGTTCTGAAGGATATGGGGAGACCCTTTTACGAAACCAGCTTTGGATTTCTGGTTTCTCTTCCAGAGTGAGAGAGGCTCTTCCTGTTGGGTTGGCAAAGTTCACCCTGGAAGCCCCCACCAAGCACACTCACCCCATTCATCTATCATCCTTTGTTGAACACTGTAAGGACACAGAATACCTTTTTGGATGTAACAAGGACCTTATCGAGCTAAAAGTGCACAATTTTTCAATCCCAATGGTCGGGGTGGAAGGCTGACAAATGTACGTGAGTATTCTGTTGCCCAAATGAAAGGACCTGTGTGTATGTGCACGGGTGGCAGGAAGGCGTTTGGCCAACAGCAACACAATTCTGACCTGGCAGTTTTGGAAAATCTGCACACGTGCATCACATCAAGGTCACGGGTATCCGTATACATGACTGCACTGGGAAAGGAAGAGTGTAGTTTTGGCAGACAATTCAGATGAGTGGAGAGGAGAGCAAGATGTGTAGAGCCGAGAAAGGGAGCATCCCACCTTTCAAATCCCTTCTCCAACCCTTCACCGCCTCCCCACTCCCCAAGTCAAGGAGAGCCAAGAGTATGGGCCAGCTCTTTCTGTGGCCTGTTTATGCCCTGTAACCAGAGCCTGCTCTTGCAGAAGCTAACAGCTGCAGAGTAAAGGGGATGGGCTGCTGCTTCCAGAGATTGGATGACCTGCGCTGGTGTCCATCGTGGTAGCAGCTTATCCTGATAGTTTTCTCAGGGGGTGGTAGTGGGGAGCAGTGGGGCTGGCTGCTAACTACTGCTCATGGTGTGTGTGGGGTGTCCGCCCTGAATCCAGGGGTAATCTTGGAGCCCTCTGCTGAACTTGCTCTGGTGCGCTCTCCATTCCCCCAGTCTCCTAATGGGGCTGCTTTCTACAGGGTCAAGGGAGGTGAGAGAGAGAAGCTATGCACTTTTTATTGGTTTATTTTCTTCAATCTTAATCTTTTTCATCGCAGAAACAGAAACGAGCATGTGGTGAGGCTCTGGGTCAGGCAGAATTCTAGACTCCGCTGCCAAACACATCTTTCAGGCTGGAGCTCTCTTCGCCTCCCCCCACCTCCACCCTTCCAGCAGAGCTCAGCCTTCTCTGCCTTCTCAGGGACCTCCTTCCACTCAGCCCAGCCTGGGCTTTCCCCCTGGAGACTGGGGCCGTGAACTCTCCCTGCCAGTGTCTGGGGAAGCTGAAAATTCTCCAAACCAGGTATTTCCAACAGAGCTGCCTCCTCCCTCTGCCCTGGAACCCACAATCTGTTCCTTCTGGGGGCAAGTTCCCTCCACCCTCCTGTCTTCTTTTCTTCTGGGTTACTAATTGCTCCTTTAGCAGCTGCTTCTGCCCGTCCCCAGGGCTGGGTGCTCCTTTGGAGCAGGTACACATAGTGTTCTAGTTCTCAGAGTTTACACCTCTCGAGTATGAGATTTGCAGATTGTTAACATGTTCTTTCCTTTGGTCCCCCATACCCCCACCTTTGGCGAGGGGGGAGGGGGCAGATTTAGCTCATCCCAGAGCCTGCCACTGGCATGGCATGACCTGGTACACTCAGAGCTGTATACTGACAGCTGTTTCACTGGCCTGCCCTGTCCCTGCTCTGATGACAACCTTGGCAGAGTGGGAATGGAGCTCGTGGGGTTGGCTGAGCTTGTCCAACAGCTGCCTTAGAAAGGAAAAGGTGAGGACAAGAGGAGAGATGAGGAGACAAACAACAAAAGGTGGCATTTAGAGTTAGATCTGAGTTCAAGTCCAAGCTGTGCCACCTTTGATAATTTCCCTATCATTTAAGAACTTGGGGAGGATGTCCGGATCTGAGGAGTTAAGGGAAGGGAAGATGCTTGGTAAATTGTCTTCTTAGTGTCTGGCTCATAGTGAGTGATAGCAATACTTGTTGCATTTATGAAGGAGGTAAGGAAGAAAGGAAGGAAGAAAGGAAGTAGGGGCACTTCCTGGGACCGCTGCTTTCCCAAGGGTTGAAATCTGATTTAGAGGCTGCTGGATTTGCAGGTTCTGGCTCCCAGATTTGCTGCTTCAGCATTGCAATGGGATACTCACTGACAAGGCGGTTTTTTTGTGTTTTTGCTTTTAATTTTATCTTCTTCTTTATCAGAGCTTAAGAGAGCAGAGAAGGCACCTATCATAAAGCCTGGCACGTAACAGTTGTTTGGCAAATGTCTTCTTGAGGACTTCTCCCGGAGCAGAGCAACGCCTCCGCCAGCCAGTCTCATTCCTTCCCACTGACCCCTGTCTCTGTGCTCAGTTCACACTTATCCTCCCTTGATTCTGGAGCTCCCTCCCACTGGGAGGTTATGCCAGGTCTTCCTTGTGCCTGGAATACTCTTTTTGAGACAGATTACCTTCTGGACTCTGCCACTTTTCAACTGAATGGCTGAGGTAGATCACTGAACCTCTCAGGGGTTCCATTCCCTTATTTGGAAAGTGAGAAAAAACAGACACAACCTTTGGCTTGTGGGGAGAATTAAATGAGAGAAGGTAAGGGAAACCCTTAGCCCAAGGCTGGGCCCAGGGCACATGCACAGGAGATGACAGCTCTTATTATTTTTTCTCATTAGAGTAGGTCCTTCCTTCTCTCTATCTTTTCTTCGCTACATTTCTGCCCTGCCTCCCTTGTGAAGTCTGGTTTTAGATACTCTCAGACTTGCTCCCAATGTCCTCACTTCCACCAAAGATAAACTCATCACCTTTCTGCCCTACATGCCCACATCTTGTTTTACTAACTCTAGGAAGAAATTGGCAGGGGTCATGCATGGGGGAAGATGTAAAGATTTTGGAACTTTATAAAGTGTTACAAGTATACACCTGAATACTAACTATCCTCTTGGCACAAAGGCTAAAAGCTCCGTTGGGTGTCTGCCTCCTGCTTGAGTTCTTAAGAGGGGAGTTCACAAAACTCCAATCCCCACCCTCCTTCACTATTTCTGACAAGTTCAGCCTCCCAAATGGCTCTTCCCTCTACCAGAAAGAGACCAGGAGATACAATCAAGGAAGATCGAATAAAAGGGTGATACCCATTCTTTGGAGACCCATCATTCCAGCCATGAGCTTTAACAGTGGAGATGGGAGTTGGGGAGTGAGAAGAAATTTCCATAGCAGTAACTCTCAAATTCAGTGTGCAGAGACTCACTGGGGGCACTTCCTAACAAATGCCAATTACCAGTTCTTCATTTCCTCCACTGCTATCCTACACCTTTCCCAGTGATTCTGACACAGTCTGGAAGCGGGCCCAGATATGTGCACTTAACTAGCTCCTCAGTTGACTCCAAAGCAGTCCAACCACAACTGAGGACACCTGAAAATATCTTTTGCTCCTTTTGTAGTCAGAGTGGTCACTCCTTGGGTGTCCGGCCTGTCACAAGCCAATATTCGTCCATCTGCCCAGGCACAACTCTTAGGTACTTTCTGGTAGTTAATGGCAGAGTCAAAGAAGCTTGAGTTGGGTGAGGTTAGCTGTTCCCTCTCAACCCTACTGCCATGTCTGTATGAAAGCAACTCTCAGACCAAATTCATACATAAGTTATTAAATGGTATGACTATACCTGTTAGCATGGTCATACCATTAGCTTTGAAAGCTCAAAGGAAGTCCCCACTGGCTGACCTTGAGTGAGCTTCCATGAAAGGCTCACTCAAGGCAGAAACAACACAATGGAAAGGCAGGATTCTATACCCTGGTACTCAGCATCAGGCAATTAGAAGCCCTCCTGCCCAATGGCTGGACTCAGGAAATCCTAGAGGTCAAGCCCAAGAAGCCTTTCTGAAAATTGCAGACCACTGTTCTCATTGGGTTCTCATACCCCTTCATGCAAGTTGGGAAGTGTTTCTAAAGGATTTTAACCAATCTACACATTAGGAGTTTCTTTGACACAAAAAGAACTTGTTTCCATCATTTTCCATGTGAATTAACAAGCTACCTATGTCCCCAGTAAAACCCAATTTTTACCAGCTAATTAGCAAAGTTCTAGATGTGCTCAATATCTGAATAATCTAAGGGCTTGGGTTGGCTGACTGGAGTACTGGTTACTGCGTCATAACATCCAAAGTTCCTCGAGAGATGGGACTGAAGCTACCTTCTGCAGGACTTTCCCTGAGCTCACAGCCCACTTACCTTCAGCCCTTCCCAGGCCTGTTCCCCCATTTCCCTATAGGCCTCTCATGGGTGGGGTGGGGGTGGGGAGACACTATAATAGATCAGTTCCTAAGAATCCTCCTGTCAGTGTCTCTTGGAACCCCAATCTAAGACAGAGGGTTATGTATTTCTGTAGGTTGGCAGTTCTCTGAAGATGCAGATTTCAGTATCACATCCCAGAGACTGATTCAGTAGGGTGGGGCCCAGGAATCTGCAGTTTGTGGGGCTCCTGCTATCTGTGCATTCATTTTGCAAACCCCTGCTACATCCCCCCAGGAAGGGGTTGATTGCTAGCTTGGGCTTCCACACCCCCACGCCACCCCTGCCCTGACATCTGCTGATTTGACGACTCCAAGTGGCTTGGTTTCAATCAGGAACAAATTGCTGCTGCCTGCCATCCAGCTGGCACTGCCCTGGTGTCAGGCTGACCCTCCAGGAGTGGGTCAGCTATGCCGGCTCCAACCCAAGGGGGCTGCTGTTTGGAGACCTACAGGGTTGAGCGCTTGAAAACGCTCTTTGGCTCTCATTCTTCTACTCTTCTTCCCAGCACCTGCCTGAGCTGCCCAATGCTCATTCCCTGGTTAATGATTCATTCACATTCACACACGCACACATACACACACGCACACACACTCACACATCTTTATCTCAGAACTCAGGGCCATGAGGGATGGGCTAAACCCTGAACTGGCCGTTTTCTAGCAGCTGAATCTCGTAGTTAAGCACACATGAATTATTGATACGCTTTTGGGTTGGGTCTGGGTTCCATTGTTTGGTAGCTGTGTGACTCTGGGCTAGTTATTCAACCTCTCTGTGACTTCGTTTTTTTTTTTATTTGAAAAAATGGGAATATATAATAAGATATAATAATAACCTTGGAGGGTCTCTGAGGGTCTATTTTTTTGCTCATAAGTGAAATGCTTAATACATAGTAAGTGTTCAACAAACATGAGCTAATCTTATCGCGTAGGCAGAAAAAGGCCCCGCCCCCAATGCAATCCCCAGGGAGGGCAAAATCTTATTTGTATCCTCATAGAAACCATGCGACTGAGTCACTCACTGGCTCTTGTGATGCTGCCTTGCTTCTTTTCGGTTCTGGGTGCTGTCTGCAGAATAGCAACAGGGAAATGCGGGCTGGAAACAAGTTGAACAAACATTTTATAACTTTGTGTGGTTATGTTCTTTGGAAGAAATTCTGACTTTGGGGACAACCAAGGAATCAGGGAAACTGCAGAAATGGTATTGGAAAGTTGTTTTGTCTGATACACACTAACACACTCTCATACACATGTTCTCATATCCTCTCAATACATACACACATATTTGTACTTATTCACACAGACATACACATATGTGCTCACACTCATGTGCTCACAAATACTCTTAAGCACACATTCTCACATATTCTCAGGCTCTCTCTCTCTCTCTCTCACACACATACACACACACACACACACACACACACACACACACACACAAGCCTTCTCTCACCTACATGACTACTGTGAAGTCAGTGGCAAAGAGGATTTTCCTGGGAGTGGTGGGTTGGCAGGAGCTGGAGGAGAGAGGAGCGGGAGAAATTCAACAAATGTTTGTGAAGCCTGTCCCGGGGGAGGCCTGGGGAGGTGATGGGTGGAACCATTGTTGAGTCCCATCTCTCGTGACTGAGCAGACATGGGCAAAACCAACCCTGCCATACAGCCAAAGAATTGAGCCCCGTGCTGGAGACTCAGGATAAATGTGGTGGAAGGGAGGAGGCAGGGTGGGTGAAACCTGTCTGGGAGATAACAACGACGATAGAAATGGGCAGCTCTGTGCCAGCACCATGCTACAGGCTTTTAATGCAATATCTCACTTGAACTGCTTGACTGCTGGTAGGTAATAGAATGACCCTATTTTGCAAAAGAAGAAACAGAAGCTTAGTGAGGTTCAGTAATCTTCTCCAGGCCCCTCAGCTCCTAGGTGTGCATCAGGGGTGAGGATGGCACCTTTGCCTCCCGAGTTACCCAGGGGGTGTGTGACCCTGGAGGTGATGTTTGAGCTGAAGGTTGAAGCCAGTGGTGGGGGGGTGGGGCATGAGGCCAAGGGAGGTGACAGAAGGCATACAACAGGGAAAGGGTATGGTATGTCCCAGAGAAGGGAGGTGGTCAAGGTAGGGGTTCGGATCTGGGAATGCCTTGAATTCTTGTTTAAGAAGCTTGAATTTCATCCCCACCCATGGGCAATGGAGAAAAGTGAACGTTTAGAGTAGAATGACTTGTACCTTAGGAAGATGATTCTGATGGTTCCAACAGAAAGGGTTAGAGAGCAGAGGAAGGAAGGCTGGTGAGGAAGCTATTACAGTCGAGGCAGCAGTTCCTCAGGAAGGCCCTGCCTGGGTGTTGATGCCACTGCAGGGGTCCTGTAATCAGGTCTTTTGAACTGCAGGAGGTGTGTTTAGGGGAAAAAGGCAGGTTAGATTAAGGTTGACAGGGAGGTTTCTAGCAGGGGAGCTGGAAGGAAGGTGGGAGAAAAAGAAGCACAGAAGGAAAAGGTGTGGGGGGGATGGTGGTGAGGAATGTGGTCAGGATGTGCTCATTTGGGAGGGGGTTCAGGGAACAGGCAGCGGGCACTTAGTCAAAGGAGGCTCTGCTGGCCCAGGGTTGGGGGGAGCAGGCACATGGTGCAGTGTCCTGATGAGAATGGCCAGGCAGGAGATTGCCTGCCAGAAGGGTCCGGCAGGGACTATTCACTGGAAAAGAATGGTCAGTGTGCGTGTGTGCTGAGATGGCCCTGCCTTGTCCCGTCCCTCCTCAGAGCCCTCTCTCCCTAAGGAGAAGAGTTCAGGGCCTGCTTTCTTTACCTGACCTCCTACCTATTGCCACGCACGCCCAAGGCTTGAGCTCCTGCCTGCAGCTCTGGGTTCTCATCACATCAACGTTGAATCTGGAAGGAACCAGAGCCTGAGCCAGGGCTGAGAACCCCTGTGATGAGGAGGAGAGGGGGTGAAAGATAAGATCGCTGGCCTGAAATGGAACTGACCTGAGCATGACGTTGATTGAGTAGCTCCTCTCTGCCAAGCACTGGGCTCAGCCCCAGGGGTACAAAGATGAATGAGACCCGGCCCTGCACTCAGAGACTTCAGAGGCCAGCAAGGGAGAGCCGCAGGCAGGCACTCGATGTTCGGTCATGGTGTAGAGGTCGTAACTGAGTTATGAGCATGGGAAATCAGTGAAAAGGGACTGACATTCTCTCTGGGAGGGTCATGGAACACTGCTCCAAGGAGAGAACTTTTTGCACTGGGTTTTGAATGGTGAGCGGAGTTTTCTGGGTAGACAGTAGCAGTGGGTAGCATGGGGTACAGAGGAAGTAAGACATTCTTGCCAAAGGAAACCTTACAAAGAAAGTCGCAGGCAGCTGGAAGTATGGTCAAAAAAGTATGTGGTTTAGTGTAGAAAGTAGGGGTGTATTTAGGTAGTTGTGGCAGGGAATGAGCCTGAACAAGTAAGTAGGGATTAATCTATTAATGTCCCTCTTGTTCATATGAGTTTGTACTCTTCTCTAATAGTACTATCCAGTAGACCTCTCCACAGTGATGGAAATGTTCCCTATCTGCTCTGTCCAATATAGTAGCTCCTTGCCACGTGTGGCTATTGACCACTTGAAATGTAATTTATGTGGCCAAGGAGGTTAATTTTAAATTAAATTAAAAAAATTATTTTAATTGGTTACATGTACTTAGTGACTGTTATATGAGCTTGCCTTCCTTCCTTCCTTCCTTCCTTCCTTCCTTCCTTCCTTCCTTCCTTCCTTCCTTCCTTCCTTCCTTTCTTTCTTCTTTCCTTCCTTCCTTCTCACCCACTTCTATTCCTGGGATCACATCCATAAATAAGTCATCTGGCTCAGGCTCTTTGGGGAGCTGGGTTAAGAAAGAGGTTTGGAAGCTCCACTGAGTCGGGGCTTCTGTTGGAAGGAAGAACTAGATCTCAGAGCTGCATAGAATTTTAGCAAATTTGAACTGGAAGAACGCTGACAGATCATATAACATACTCATTCATTTTACAGATCTGTAAACAGGTCAAGAACTTACCTAAAATCACCCCCAACCCCCAACTCTTCCATCTCAGGAATAATCTGGAATTTCTGCTCTTCCTGAGATGAGCTAATGTGTATAGAAGTACAGTGCTCACACACAGCAAGTACATGATAAATGTAAAAATAAAATGACATGGGGAAAGGAGTGAATATAGGTCAGCCATGAGACTGTACAAAATATTTCCTGATGTCTCTGTGGCATATCTCTGTGGCAAGTCTTTGCCTCAGGATCATGACTCTGCCCACCCACCGTTGTTCCTCTGTGTTCCTCCTCACACAGGTGATGTCAGGGCCACTTTAGATGATCAAAGACATTCCCAAGAGAAGCAGCCCTTTGGAAAGAGGTACACAATGAGAAATTAGTGGAAACTTTGTTTTGTTGTTTCTGCACCAAGGACAGAGAATTTGGACCAAAGAGTTAATGCTTCCTGGGAATTATTTAGGGCCTTGTGGAATCAACCCAATTCAAATAATTTAGTTCAATTCCACAGACTTTTGTGTCAAGAACTGCCTAGATCTAAAGAGGTTACAACAATCTGGTCCATACTCCAGGGTAGTATTTGATTCATACTGCAAGGGAGCCCATGGCCCTGTGGGTCATAAGGATGATCCTCCAGAGAAGGGAGGCATGGATCAAATTTATTAAATCAAGTTGTTGAAATAGGTACTCCATTATCACCAAGAAAATAACCTGCATCAGGAAGAACAGGAAAGAAATGGCATGAGAGAAGGAAAAAAACCCATATATGTTAAGGGCTCACTCTGTGATGGGGCTAATCCTCAGAATGACCTCTGCTCTCTGTTCATGACATTGATGAAATTATGCTAGTTGAACCTATTAGTGGAGAGGGGCCTTACTAAGACACATGCATGCAAGAAAGTGGGAAAAAAGCTCTGCAAAGACTCAAGATTGACCACACTGAGTGAGTTTTTAGGGGTTCAGTGATTTGGAGCATGCCAAAACATCCCCTCTAATGTAAATGACAAGTTGTTGCACCTTGGACACTCTCCCACTAAGAAAGAGGCAAACAGCCTCGTAGGCTTTTTTTGATGTTTGAAGCAGCAAATACCACCCATTTTTGAGTGACTCATAAATCTGCCAGGTTTGAATGGTGCTGAGAGAAAGAAAAGGTTCTGCTGAAGGCATACTGGTGCCATTGGGATCCATGGTAGATAAGGATGTTATATAGTCTCTTTCAAGCCCTTTAGGAGATATGCAATGTAGATCCTTAGGGTTCTGGAGCAAGGCCATTTTTTCTGTATCAGAGAATGTCATTGTCTAAAAAATAGCCCCTGCTTCCCTTCTGGACTTTGTAGAATCTTAATGCTCAAACAGGAGAAAGCAAGTGACTATGCAACTGTAACCACTCATCATATGTTGGATATTGTCAGATCCTTGGGTTTTGAAATCAGGTATTAACAGCAGTAATCCACGATATGACAGATATGGTACATTCTGGATAGAGACCATGTCCAAAAATAAGCTACCTGCATGCAAGTCCTTGGCTCAGGCGCTACAAAACACAAGTGATTATACAAACATGTGGGCCAGGTCTCCAAGTTGCCTACATTTATTGTATTGATGCCTCTATTTCATTTCACATTCATGGCTTCATGGTCTGTGACCAACTGAAGGGAGAGGAGAAAACTTGGGGTTGGTTTATAGCGGGTTTGTATGATATGTTGGTGCTAGCCAAAAATGAACTACAGCTGCACTATAACCCCATTCAGAAGGTTGTGAAAAGGAAATACTAGTGGTCAGAGATGCAAGCAGTTCACTTGGTCATTTACTCTTTATAGATGGAGATGTGACCTGAGGTATGGATATACATGGAATCCTGGGCAGTGGTAAATGACTTGGCTATGGGCTAGAGGCTTAATGAGAGCTATATGGGAAGTTCAGCAACAAAGAATTAGGGTAAGAGGTATGTGGATAAATTTATGGGACTCAGCATAAAGCCTGTGGGTATTTATGTTTCATATCAAAGCCCATAAAAGAGGACCTGTTGCAGAGATAACTCTCAAAACTGGTGCATAGGATGATAATCCAGTGGATGCTAGGCAAAATGATTCAATCGGTGAGAACAGAAGGGCATGAGAGAGGGGCACAGTGGCTGTGAACAATCAGTGTTTCATGGGTTTTTCCATTTTGTTTCTCAGTGGAAATGGAGGGCATTGGTTGATTCTGTGAATCAGTTAGAGGAAGTGGATTAAGACAGTTTTCCTGTTTCTCCTTCCTTTCTTCCTAGGGTGGATTAGAAGTAGAAGACATTCTGTTAAATGTAATTAGATATTATTTATTAAGCACTTTATAACCAGCACTGAGGGTTAGATGCTGTAGGGAAAAAGAGAGGAAGGATAAGTTATAGCTTCAAGCCTCCTGAATTTTATAGTCTAGGTGGGGAGATAAATTTCATAGATAAAACATAAGTATAAAAAGTAGAAAGAATTGAAAGTAGTTTAAATTCAGCAGAAGTGTGGGGTCCAGATGAATCACAGGAATCTGACCAAGCCAGGAAGCCCTGCATCCAAAGTTTGTGGTTTCAACAGGGTGCTCCAGGGGCTCCCACCTGGGTGGAGCTAGGTTAAAGCCCTTAGGCAGGAGTTTGGAGACCAGGGTGTGCCTAATCAAAACTGGACAATGGGACTAAAGAGAATGCATCATACGTGGCCTTCCAATTTCCTCCCTTGTGGGTGGGGTTCTCTTGGATCTCTGTATTTTAACTTTATCTGTTGCAGGCTCCTGTTGGGTTTTTCAGGGTCCTGGCTGAAAACAGACCAGAACAGGAAGTCTGGCACTTGGGAATCCCCTGTTCTTCGTAGGAGATACAAGTGTCCTGGGCAGAGGAGGAAAAGCTGTTTGCAAGATTGCATGGGTGCTCCATGCCAGAGGTCGGGAGAGGGGAGATCAGAAGCCCAGCATTCTCACTAGCCCTTCTCTTTCTAAACACCCAAGAGGATGGTGAAGTGTTAAACTCATCCATTTCCCCTCAAGTACTAGAGCAGGGTTTCACAAAATGTGTTCCGTGGGACATAAGGTCCCAGGAAGTGAAAATGATATTCCATGAAAAAAGGATTCTTTTTCCAAATAAGTTTGGGAATCACTAGTTGTTATGGGTTGAATTGTGTCCCTCACAGGGACATAATATGTTTCCTGTGGATATGTTCACGTCCTAACCCCTGGCCTCAGGAATATAATCCTATTTGGAAATATGATCTTTGAAGTTAGTTAAAATGATGCCATGATGGCTTATGGTGGGCCCTAGCCCAAATGACTGATGTCTTTATAAGAAGAGGAAATTAGACACAGAGAGACATCAGGAAGAAGGTAATGTGAAGATGGGGGAGGCAGAGTGATGCATCTACGGGCCAAGGAATGCCAAGGATTGCTACCACCAGAAGCCAGGAGAGAGGCACAGAACAGATTCTTCCCTGCAGACTTCAGAGGGTATGTGGCCCTTTTGTCATCTTGATTTCAGACTGCTAGACTCTAAAACTGGGAGGCAAAAAATTTCAGTTTCTCATCACCGTGAGAAACGGACAAGACAGCTGCCCTTGACTAAAAATAGTCCAGTTTGTGGCACTTTGTTATGGCAGCCCTAGGAAACTGAGTCACCAGAGGAAACAAAGTTTAGCAGAGTCCTTTGTGTAAGGTCTTTCTGAGCCTTTGATATGATGCTGTGCCTGATGAAACTCCTGCAAGGGGCTATGGCATGCAGTGATTCACAAGCTTATTTGACCAAAAAAAAACCTTTTTTCATGAACATTTAAGAATATCCTTTGGGATGCTAGTACTTTGAGGAATAGTTTCAGAAACACTGTTTTAAATACTTAATGTGTAGGGAATTTGCTTTTCAAGAGGGGACCCCAAAAGAGAGAACAATGATTAATGTTACAGGATTTCTGTGAATATGTAGAGTTTCAGGTATCAGTGGGGAGTTGGAGGGATTCTTTCAGCCTTCCTGGAATCATCTATTTCCTTGATGAGGCTTCAGGGTGGGTGAGGTTGAAGGAGGGCTTTAGGTGAGGAGGCAGGTAGCAAGGAGAAAGGACAGAAGAAGAGAGAGGTAGGAGTAGGGAACGGGAAAGGTGGAGCTATCAGGATGGTGGGGCCTGGGAGATTTTGCAGTGATATGTTTCTTCCTGAAAAGAGGCTTCCCCTTCTCCAGCAAGGTGTATGACCCTCCTTGCTCAACCTCCCTGCCTCCCCAGCAGGGGGTAGGAGAGAAACTAAAGAGATGAGAATCTGCTGAATCTAGAATATGTCTTTTTACCAGGGGTTCTAGGCCACAAAATTGTCTGGCAAGTGTAGCTCAGGTCTGTGAAGAAGAAACCCCCAGCCTATTTGAGATGCTGATGTATTTTTCTCATGGCTACAGTGCCATCACCGCGAGAAATGGACCAGAACAGCTGCCCTTAGCCTAAAAATAGGAAGATTCAGAGATCACAGAACCTCCCAAGACCTGGATATCTGGGTTAAATATATTGTTTGAATCATGTTGCCCCTTTTTGCCCTTTTTCTATGTCTGAAATGGTTGCATCCTGGCATTTTTGTATGATTTAGTCTATAGCTGGGGAAACAGTTATGGGAGAGCCAGAAGGGAGAAGTGTGTGTGTGTATGTGTGTGTGTGTGTGTGTGTGTGTGTGTGTGTGTGTGTGTGTGGTAGGGATGTTCTTGGGCATTTAGTCTTATTTGTTTCATAAATATTCTCCTTGGTGATGAAAAGTTGGGAGAGGAAAGCTCTTTGGGGCATATTTTCAAAAGATGAATAAGAAGATTAGGAGTCTGAGATGTGTTTGGGCTCAAGGAGACAATGGCGGTGGTTTTAGGGAATGGCTCTTAGAAGTAGGAGAGGAGAGATATTGAATATAGCATGGGTCTCTGGGATTGAGGCACTGGGCCATGTATCTGATAGTGAATTAAGTCGCAAAGATTTAGGAGCTAGGAGATGAGAAAAGGTCAAGAAAGGAGCCAATATCATTAGGAGAAATGGAACCCAACTTTTAGAGTAGCAGCTTCTTCTTACTTTCTAGCCTGTCTCTTCACGTGTCTTCCCATTATCACCTAAAGTGGTAGGTGGTAGAGTTGGCCTGGAGAGGGGGATATAAAGAAATATGATCGTGTTAGGGGCAGTGTGGTCAACTCACAAGGGGGTGACATTAAGGATCTCCATCCCCGTCACCTTAACTAGTCTGTTTGGAGGATGACTGCTTCTGTAAAAAGCTCTCAAATCCCCATAAGACTTTAGAATTTACAAAGCAGCCCACAAATATGAATTCATTTACTTTGAATGTCACACAGACTTTGAAGAAGGTGTTGTTATCTTCATTTTCCAGATTTGGAAAATCCTGCTCAGAGCACAAATTCCCTAAGGAGAACAATTGGCAGAACCAGGGTTCTAATTTGGGTCTTTAAACTCTAGATGGAATATTGATTTCGTTTGATCCATGGGGGGTGGCTGAGGTCATAACACATCCAGGAACTCCTGAGGCAGAGGCGTTTGTCCAGATACTGCAGGGGGCCAGCAGAAGTCGATATGAGTGAAGCTGACTGGATAGAGGACAAAAGGGAGTGGTGGGGATTGTGGCTGGGGCTGGGGAGACCCACACCCTGCTATCGGGCATAGGTTTTGCTCAGCTCCAGAGAACTATTGTCAGGAAGAAATGCTAGCCTGATTTTTTTGAGAGAAACTGTAAACTCAATTCAACAGATATTTTTCAGGCATTAGGGATAAATCAGTGCATATAATGGATACATTTTCTGGATTTTTATGCAACTCTTCCAGTTTTGTTTTTTTTTTTTTTTTTAAATTTGCATATGGGCAGGAGGCACCAGGGATCGAACTCCAGACCTCCAGCACGGCAGGTCGGAGCTCTGCCTGCTGAGCCACGGCAGCCGCCCTCTTCCAGTTTTTAAGTGTTGGGAAAGAATAGAAAATTTAGAAAACATTATTCAGACCAAATAAAACACATCTGTGGCCACATTTGGCTGTAGGCAGCCAGTTTGTGATTTCAGCTCTAAAGGCTTGGAGGAACCAAGGGTTCTCTGAAGAGCAGAGTGTGTGGAATGGTCTCCCAGGATGGGGGAAGAAACTGATAGCCTTTCTATTCGTATTTGCTTGTATCTCATCCTTGAAATTTTCTATTTTTGTGAATTCAATATCATATACATAGCTGATTATTGTATGCTGCATGCATATCATTATAAATATATAAATAGACATTATTTTTACAGATATTGGGATGCATGAGAAAAATATTTTTATAGATAGGAGTGTGGATTAAAAAGTTCAAGACCATTGGGATAGTTCTTGAAGAGCATCATTTGTACATCTCCCCCAAGCCACAGCCTTCAGCTTATTGTTCAGAGGGTGTCAGGGAATGTTGGAGTGGACATAATATCTATAGCAATATTGATGCAACTCCAACCTTCCTTCTGTATCTCTGGCCAGAACACTGTCCTCCAAATGAAAACTGTAGGCACTGCTGAGTGATGGAAGAGACAGCTGGGTGATGGGGCAAGTACAAGTTAAGCCAACATTTCAACTACCAGGGCCAAGGCCTTGGGCTCTAATGATGATGATTATGTTTTAATTCTTATAATACTGGGACATACTTGTGGCAATATAATTGTGCTGGAGAAGTGAAGACTGAGGGGTAATTTAATATTCAGCCTTAAGTGTCAGGAAGGGTTATTATAGGAAGGCTGGTGACCAGCCACTCTTAACTTCCCTGAGAACAGAACATGATGGGATTGATGTTAACTGTTAATAGGGAGATTCAAGTTACAGTTACAGAAGATATTTCTGATAGTGAGCTTTGTCTGACACCTGTTCTAAAGCCTGTCTTGGACACGGTGCTCCCTGTTTGTCAGTAGAGTGACAACATGGTCTCGTGGAAAGAGCACAGAAAGAGCACTGACAAGGGGCCATGAGATGAGGCTCTGGGCCTGCAGGAAACTTTTGGCCACCATGACCTTAGACAGTGCCAGACTTACCCTTCTGTGGAATACATTTTCCTCTCTTGGATTAGGAAAGGCTATGGGTCTATGGGGTCTGAGCTTCTTTCTTCTACCTTGATCATTGTCTCATGCTAAGGCTGGACTGTGAATACTCTTGAGTGTTTTGCTGGACCAGAGCCATTTATCTCTAACTCAAGTCAATATGGTAGCTGCTGTAACAAAGGAATCTCAGAATATATAATAGCTCATACATGGTAGAACTTTATCTCTTGTTCACAGAAAGTGCAAAATGTGTTTTCCTGATGGATAGACCATTTCCCTCCAAGAGGTTGTATAGGGATCCTGGATTCTTCCATCATGAGGTTCTGCCATCTTCAATACATGACTCTGACATGGCCATGGTCATGTACATCAATTATGTGGATGGGAGAAAAGCATGGCCAGTTGAATCCATGAGATTTTTATGGGCCAAACTAGGAAGAGGGTTTATCAATTCCGCTCAAATTCTATTGGCTAGGAATCAGTCACACACGCGTGCCTAAATACAAGGCAAGCAGGGATATGTAGTTCAGTTGTGTGTCCAGGAAAAAGGACTGGATTTGCCTAATAGGAGCCAGTCTGTGCCAAAGAGAGGAGAGCTGAAAGGGGAAAGGATTGTGTGGGGTGGAGAACAGTAAGCTGTGGGTGACAGGAATTATTTTCCTGTGTCTAAAGAAGTTGGAGCAGTTGCCATCTCCATCTTCAATACAGTTACCTGGGCTTATAAAGATTTCCTGGCTCATAGGGAGAGCCCTGTGCTGTGAGTCAGGATACTCTAGTTTTAGTTTTGTCTCTGTCTTGCTTTGGGACTGAATATAATTTACATGACCTTCATGCTTCGGTTTTTTCTTCTGTAAATGGCCACCATAATACTTACCCTAATTTTCTGACATTATTGTAGGGAGTCAGGTATAGCAACTTCATGCTTAAAGAATTTAAAAGAATGATTAAAAGCAAACTGAGCTTAAATTGCAGGTAGAGAAAATTAGATGATATAAGGGAGAGAATTTTCTATAGCAAAATAGTGTGCAAATAGCTTCAAGAAATCAGTGGGAAACACATTTGTGAAGAGCAGAAAGAGAACTCAAACTTGGGGGGTGGTTGAGGGAGATTTGAACCATGGTGTCTGGTTCTGGCTCTACAAGCAAATTGCTGTTTGACCTTGAGTGAGTTACTTCTCCTCTCTGGGCCTCAGTTTCTCCCTTATAAAACAAAGGAATGAATGAAATAGATTTTGCTAGGATTTCAATCCCAAATGGTATAGTTCTGACTATGTGTTCAGTTCTTTTAAGGTGCAGGGATCCAAAGGACTCTAAACGTCAGTGCTGGTGACTGCAGTGGTGAATGATGGGCTCCAAACACATCTGACTGCTGGCTTAACATTTCAACGTGGATGTCTTTTAGGTGTCTGAAGCCTCACATGTTCAGCCAAAGTCTTCCTTCCCCAGACCTTTTCCTCCTGCAGCCTTCCACGTCTCAGTAAAAGGCAGTTATTCTATTATCCCTGTTAACCCTAAAGAACACCCGGGGCTCCATCTGAGATCCTACAAAAGTTTCACACACTAAGATTATGTTCCAGAAACCTACAACCAGATGGGTTCCTAGGCCAGGTAAGTCCTGAAACCCAGAGGTGCCTGTTATTCCAGAAACATCAACCAATTCCAGCCCCCTATGCCATATTGTTGACACCTCTTTTTCACATGAAAAAAGTTAGAAGGGGCATAACCCAAATATCCCTAAAGATTGGGAGAAGGATCAAAGGATAAGGAAGAGTTATAACAAAGAAGTTAGCATTTAGCAAGTGAATATGTCTACTGTATTGATATTCCTTTTTTAAGTCTCCAGTGTCTTGGAGCAGCTAGATGGAAAACCTGAAATTGTGGAACTGAAACCCATACCAAACTTTGAAATCTGTTCTATAACTAATCACTAAAATGTACTTTTTTGTATATATGTTATATTTCACACACACACAAAAATGTTAAAAAAAAAAAGCAGTTATTCTGGGAGCCCCCTTCATCCCTTGCTTTCACATACAGCTTGCATCTTACTGACTGCAGACCCTATCACTTTCCCTTCAAAATACATCCCAAATCTCACCCTTACCTGCAACCAGGCCAGTTAGCGCAGGCCACTGGACCTCTCACCTTGCACTGTGGCAACTGTCTCCTGAGAGCACTCTTACCATCTTACCATCTACTTTTCATAGAATAATTAGAGTGAATATCTTTATTCTCTTCTCTATTCAAAATCTTCTAGTGGCTTCTCATCACATTCAGAATAAAATCAAAGTCCTTAGACTGGCCTACAAGGCCCCTCGTGATCTGACTCCTGCCAGGATTTCTGACCTCATCTATAAGGCTTCTCCTGCCTCTTCTGTCCACCTCCCAACTTGGCTGTAGCCATCGTGGCTGTTCCTCAAGGTGCCAAGCTTATTTCTGTCTCAGGGCTGTGACACTTGCTGCTCCTTCTGCTGGGGGCATTCTGCAGCCAGATTTTCTTCTGGCTCTTTCTCTTGCTCCATTCAGGACTGAGTTCAGATGTCTCTTTTTTTTCAGGAGGCTTGACAGTCCACCTTCCCCATCCTTCTTTAGCTCCTTATCCAGCAATCTCTTTTCTCACACCCTGATATGTTTAACTTTAAAGCAATGATCATGATCTGAAATTATTTTATTTCTTTACTTGTTTATTTTCTGTCTCTCTCTACTAGAATGTAAACTCTTTTAAATGTGGGAAACTTTTATGTCCAATGTGCAACATATTCCCCGTGCTGAATAGTACTGAATAGCAGGCATTTAATAAATATCAATTGAAGGGATGAAGAACTGACCATAGGACCTCTGCGGAGACTGCTGTTGCCAGTGACAAACTTTCTTCAGCAAGGAGAAGGGAGCTGGGGACTTGTGACTAGATAACCAGGGGTGAAGCCAGGTGAACCCTCCTCTGGCTTAAGGTGGTGGCACTGGGGCAGGACACAGGACTCCAGCACTGGAGGCCAGCTGTCCCTGCCCCATGGTACTCAGCAGATCCTGGCACTGGGGCTTCTATGTTCCTCCCTTTTCTCTTTTTAGGAGGCACTTGGCCAGCCTCCCAGGGGGTATATCTGGCTTCTTCTCCAAGCCACTTGCTCTTGCAGTTCAGAAATGACTAAGCAGATTCTCCATCTGCCTGTGGCCAGCTGCTGGGCTGTGAGATGGACACTGCCAGCTCAGACCAGTTTGGGAGGACATACTCTCCTTCAGAAAGAGCCCCCTCCTTTGCTCTGTATTCAGAGAAAGCACAAGCAGACATCACCATCATTGCCTTCTTTGAAATGGCCTCACTCACTTCCTCCTGGTATGCGGCGCTAGGCTGACCCCCCACAAAGGTAAGACAAGTAGAAACTGGTGTGATTCTTACTTTCAGGGCTCGATGTCCAAGTCATGCTGGATGTTGCAAAATGACTGGTAGAGGGATGTTCAGATGGTGGGATAATCTAACACCATCATTTTCTGTTCACTGAATGCTTGTTGGGTATCAGGCATGATGTTAACTCTTCGGGTGCATTAGCTCATTTGATTCTCACAATGATTTTAAGAAGTAGGCCATGTGATTCCCCCCCCCCCTTTTTCTTCACTGTTGTAAATTTTATTTACATAAGACATTGCATTTTTTTGACTTTGCAGATTTCATTGAGAAATATTTATATACCATGTATTCCATCCAAGGTATACAATGGAGTCTTTCACAGTATCATCACCTAGTTGTGTAGTCATCATACTCAATTTTAGACCATTTTCATTGCTCCAAAAAAGAAAAATATCATATAGACATACAAAGAGAAAACCCCAAACATCCCATATCCCTTATTCTGCCTCCCACTATTGATCCCCAATATTAGTGTGGTATACCTGTTACTGTTGAAATAATATTAAGGTATTATTTTTAACTGCAGTCCATAGCTTGTAATAGCTAATTTTTCCCCATATACCATTCTATTGTTAACTCTTTGTACAAGTGTTGTACATTTGTACTAGTTCATGCAAGAACTTATTTATATTTGTAGTATTTATCAGTGACATAGCAATGTGATTTTATAAATGGGAAAATGGAGGCAAAGACAGATAAAAGAACTTGCCCAAAGTAATATGGCTCCTAAGTGGAGGGACTACATCTGAACATAGGTCTCCCTGTCTCCAAATAAGTGTGCTTACCTCATCATCTAGACTGCCTCATCTACATGCCACTGCACATATAGTTCCTAACACATGTTCAACGGGAGCACAAAGGAAAGCCAAGGAGTTTCCCCAAATTTCTCTGCTATCATCCTCTTAACTTACTCCAGGAAGATCCTTTCCAAGTTCAATGAGAGGTTAACTGGATTAAAGTGAAAAGTTGGTGTAGGAGTGAACTAAATTTGGGAACTAATGGGTATAAATAAAGCCAGAAAGGACTTTTTGCAGAACCTATAATGTGTTGACATTTATTGCAAATCTTTAACAGAGGAACATGTTATGCTGCCATTCCTAAATTTAATTGATAAGGGAACACTCTTTTCTCCCCAGAGAATCTTGAGGGATTAGAGTTCCATGGAACACTCTGGAAATTGCTGAGCTACACTAATATAATTACTGATGCCTAAATGACTTGGATACTTCTCTTTCCATTCTTTTGTTCACCCCATTTTCCCCATCTAGGATCCATTATCTTTCCATCCACTCACCATCCATCCATCCATCTACACATCTACCCATCCACCCATCCACTCATCCACCCATCCATCCAGTGCCTATTAAGTTTCAAGTACTGTAGAAGATGTTTTCTCCCAAGTCTTATTCATTCTCATCACAATATCACATTATAGAAGAAGCAATTAAACAAAGGATCTGCAAAACCTCAAAATTGGGCAGTGAGAGATCTGGGACTAAAACTCAAATCTCCTAATCTATATTTACAGATTTTTCTTCTATATTCCAAAGTTTCTTCTTTCATTGCTTATTCAAATTCTTGGAATTTGGAAAAATCCCAACTCAAGCCGGCTTTCTTCAGAAAGACTTTATTTCTCTTCCCCCTACCTGCCCTATGCATAATGATCTCTCTTTCTCTTAAACTCCCTTCAAAATCATCACCTCTACCAGATTTTGGTACCCAATTCATCAGATTGTTGATGAAGGTGGGGAGTGTGTGTGTCTTTTGTCTCAAGTGGAGTTTAAGCCCAGCTTTGGGCACATATCCCCTTTAATGGACCTGTCAACCTTAGGAGGTAGGAACAATTAGACTCATTTTCTAGATGAGGAAAGCGTAATGAGGTTAAGTCACTTGCCTGAAGTCACAAAGCCAGCAAGTGATAAAGCCATGATTTGAACCAAAGTTGTCTGGCCTCAGAACTATTCTTTTCTACTATCCATGCTGCTTTTATCTAGTTCAGCCCTTGTTTCATAGCTGAGGAACTCAGTCCAGAAAGCAGAAGTGACTAACCCCAAATCACAGTATGTGT
This sequence comes from Myrmecophaga tridactyla, assembly GCA_004026745.1. Taxonomy (NCBI): domain Eukaryota; kingdom Metazoa; phylum Chordata; class Mammalia; order Pilosa; family Myrmecophagidae; genus Myrmecophaga; species Myrmecophaga tridactyla. The sequence continues at coordinate 22,007 of PVIY010019689.1, forward strand.
GTGGCAGTGCTAACACCACCTGCAAAGACTCAAAATGAGGACATTTTTCTCCCTGGCAGGCTTCCTCCCTGGGCTTAATGAAGGTCTCAGCCATTGCTGTCGGACAGTTCCACTATCCTGGATGCCATGGAAGTTGTACCACCTAGCTCAGGTGGCCTTCTCTTTGGGGGCTAGCCAAGGAAGGTCAGCCCACTAGGCTGCAGACCTAGTCCCTAAAATAAATCAGGTGGCAACCCCAATGAAAACCAGGCAGCCAGCCCCAACCCCCGCCAAATGGCTTAACTTCCAATAGCCCAGGGCCAGATGTAGCTGCAAACTCCCAGTTTCCCTTGCTACAGCACCCAGCATATCACATGTGCAATTAGTGACTGCTGCTTCCTTTTATTTGAAACACAATGCATTCCTGTCATTCCCATTCTAGAATTTCAGTCTAGCAGTAATCTAGGGAGTTCAGATCCAGGAGACCCTTGGATCCTCATGGGGAGTGAGCAAGGAGTACTCTTCATATCATGGGTATCCAAATTTGGCTGGTCATCAGAATTTCTAAGAAAGTTTTAAAAAAAACAAACCCATGTTTATCCCAGACCTGTGGAATTAGAACGGCTGAAGGCAGGGCCTGGGAATCTGGATTTTAAGAAGCTCCCCAGGTACATCAATTCGGATGTAGGTTTGTAGCCATTTGCTGGTTTACTTGATTCCCATTCTACCATTCTAAACTCTCACTTGGTACTTGTGAAATTTACGCTCTACATTTTCCATGTGCTTTGCCTTGTGGGTGGTTGCGATTAAAAACACTTTTGTTGTTTTTTTTAAAATGGCAATTAAAAACTTCCCTTTAAGGGGCAGTCTGTAAGATTTTGTTCAGCAAGAGTTGCGGGTCCCTTGAGATGTCAGTTCTGAAGAATATGGTTGTATGGAACCTGTCTCCAAGGCCATTTGTCTCCAAGGTAGTCTGTAAAAGTCAGATGTCACCCTGGGTGACAGGGGCTTCCAAGACACAGGCTACTGTATTAAAATTTATTTTCATGCCTTTGCCAGCACCTGGGAATACCTGTTGAAAGAGGAGAGTTTCTTTTTTCCTCTTATCTGAGAGAGATGGAAGCATTGCTTTCTTCTGGGTGGGAAAGAGTCTGGGATTTTCAATAGGTAGAGGGATACTGAGAGGCTTCATTTTTGTTTCTTCCTCCACCTGCTGAAGGTGAAGTCAGAGGATTTTGAGGGAACGGTGGACCTTCCTGGCTAATCAGGAGACCAGTGATGAAGAACAAGCTAAGGCTATTCTGCAAGTTGAAGCATGGGTGGTGGTATCTAAGGGAAGAATAGCCACTGTCCATGGAAAGACCCTGGGTGGATGTTGGCATGAAGCTGGTCTGAACTCCTGGGGCAGAAATTCTAGATGTATTACAGAGATGCTGGGGAGGTGGGCAAGGGCACCTTTCTGGGAAAGCACATAGGAAGCTGTTCTGTACCTCCTAGCTGTGTGAACAGGACAAGGGAAGGCAAGCGTGTTGAACACCCAACATGTGTCAGGCAGAGAAATAAAAATGACTAAGACAGAATTTACACCCACAGGGAGTCCCTTGTGTAGAGACAAGCATATAACCAGGAATGGTGAGTAGTTTTTATTCTGCTTGCTGACTGAATTGTTGGGATCGATAAGTGTTGTCTGCCATGGGTTTGTATGTTTGTGGGGAGCAGGATTTGCTATGCCTGGATCTAAATAAACCATATCGGGATTTCTGCTGGTCTGGAGAGCTATGTGGAGTGAGAGCTGGCCCAGAGAAGACTTCCAAAGATAGCAAAGTTTGCACTACTCCGGACAGAAGAGGTGTTGAGGGAGACAAGTTGGGGGAAGCAAATCCGGACAGGGGCATGGCCATTTCAGGGTGAGGCAATAGGTCCTTATATGACCTCAAAGAAGTTTCCTTTTTGTAGCCTTGATCTAAGCTCTGAGGACAAGTGCCTTAGTGAAATCATAAAGTGGATAAAGTTTTTCTTTGGTGTTCCCCCTTTTAGATCTTTTGCCCTTTTAGAAATTCCTTCCATAGGCCCCCTTTGTCCTTGAACAGATGCCCTTCTTTTTTTTCAAGGAGGAAAAATTATCAAACAAAAAAATTCATCAACATCCTCAGGTAATTTGCAGTTAAACCCCTCCGTGGAAAGGCTTTTATTTAAAAAGAAGATGAGAGAGAGAGAGAGAGAGAGAGAGAGAGAGAGAGAGAGAGAGAGAGAGAGAGAGCATCATACTTAACCCATGGCAGTCCATGTAAGAGATGTAGATACCTTTTACCTGCTTGGGGAGATTTTTAGGCCAGAGGAAGACACACTTTTTCTGTAAAGGGTCAGATAGTAAATATTTGCAGCTTTGCAGGCCATACAGTCTGGTCTCTGTGGCAACTATTCAACTCTGCCATTGCAGAGCAAAAACAGCCATCAACAACACCAAAGCGCGAACTGAGTGACTATGTTCCCAAAACACTTGATTTACGAATTTGAATTTCACTTAGCTTCATGTACCACAAAATATTATTTCTTTTGAATTTTCCCCCCAATCATTAAAAAATGTAAAACATTCTTAGTTTGTGGGTTGTACAAAACCAGGAACTAGCCCATAGGCTGAAGTTTGCTAAGCACTGCTTTAGGCCAGTGAGTCTTCTCATCACTTTTCCTATATATCACTGCCTAAGATGAGATGCACTGTGTCTGAGTGAGATCACTCTGCTTGGAAACGGAATCCTTTCATTCAGTCAAATACTTATTGAGGACCTAATGTGTGCTAGGGGCTGTTCTAGGAATTGGGGATTCAGGTGTGAACAAGACAAAATGCCATCCTTCATTCAGCTAACATTTACCCACCTATGGCAAAAAGGCTGAGGGACCCTGGAGGCTAGGATTTGGGTTTTGGTCTCAGTCCTTGCCTCCCTGGACTTAGATCTCTGTTTACCACAGTCTTGGGGTCTAGGCTTATCTGCAGAGCTGAGAGCTAACATAGGCTGAGCACAGTTCCCCTAGTTATCAGCTTTAGGGGAGCTGCCTGGCATGCTTGGAACTAATGTCCTAGGATAGCTTTAGTGTTCTGAATTTCCAATTAAAAGTCCAGCCAAAAATTAAAAATGAATAAAATAGCATAAAACCCAAGACCTTTAGGGCTCAGGGTATTCTGGCAATGTATTCCAGCAGGGATTCTGGGATGACTTTCAAGAGTCGTGGCTTCTCTTAGACTTTCCCATGGCTTATTCCAAGACAACCACCAACCACTTCTCCCCAGATGTTCCCTCAGGACTGGGTCACGGTGAAGGCCCATTGCAAGGGTAGCTACTGCTGCTGCCAGGGCCAAGAGGTCAGTTCTCACGTGAATCTGGCAACCTCCCTCCTCTGCCTACTCCCACTCATTCCAAGCAGGTGATTGAGAAACCCTATGAATTCCAACTTGGATTGGCCTTTGGGTCTGTAACCAAGGGATCTCCTCCATGACTTGGGGGAGCTGATAGACAGTGATAACATTAAGACAGTGGAGGAGGGACAGGCTGACAGAGAAGAACTATATAACGAGCAAAAAATTGCCCCCAGTCGTGGGCCCAAAAGTTTTACAGGGCATCTGCTCCTCATTCTGTCCTGTTTTTGGGTGCTTCGGTGTGGGGGTGGGGAATTGACCCTGCAGAGAAGACAACAGAAAGATAAAGAATGTCTTATGGCCTCTGCTCCCAAGTTCCTTGGGGTCTGGTTAATGAAACAGGGAACAGCTAACTTTGTTTTCCTCAAGATTCAAACTGTCCTAATTGCCAATAGGGATATAACCTCACTGTTCCTCAAGGCATCTGTGCAGAAAAAAAAGGGCTTTGCTATAGACTATTGAAGGTTCAGAGTCCAAAGCTTGAAACATTCTGTCATCTTCTTTTCCTGGCCCTCCCATCTTTTCTGCATGTATCCCATCTCTCTCCTCTTATGTTCCTTGCCTCTTCTTCTCCAGTCTGGGTTAGAAATGCTCAGGATCTGCCCAAGCTCATCTTCTCAAAGTGTCATCTCAGGCTAGGCCTCAGGAGACTTGAGCAGAGGATGTGCGAATGAGGAAGGAGAGGAGGAACGTGATCCCTGGTGTGCTGGTTTGAAAGGATGGATGTTCCCTAGAAAAGCCATGTTTTAATCCTAATCCCATTTTGTAAAGGCAGCCATTTCTTCTAATCTCTATTTAGTACCATATGTTGGAAACTTTAATAGATTATTTCCATGGCGATGTGACTCACTCAAGGGCGGGTGTTAAATTGGATTAAGTGGAGACATGTCTCCACCCATTCCACATGGGTCTTGATTACTTTACTGGAATCCTATAAAAAAGTAAACATTTTGGAGAAAGCTAGAGAATCTGAGAGAACAGAGAATGCCACAGCACCACGAAGCAGAGAGTCCACCAGCCAGTGGTTTTTGGAGATGAAGAAGGAAAATGCCTCTTGTGGAGCTGGAGAGGAAGTTAGCAGACACTGCCATGTTCGCCATGTGTCTTCCAGCTAAGAGAGAAACCCTGACTGTGTTTGCCATGTGCCTTTCCACTTGAGAGAGAAACCCCGAACTTCATCGGCCATCTTGAATCAAGGGATCTTTTGCTGGATGCCTTAGATTGGACATTTCTATAGACTTGCTTTAATTGGGACATTTCCATGACCTAAAAACCGTTAACTTGCAACTTATTAAATTCCCCCTTTTAAAAGTCATTCCATTTCTGGTATATTGGATTCCGGCAGTCAGCAAACTAGAACACCTGGCCTGCTGGGTTTTTATTAGGACCCTCCTTTACCTATCACCCTACCTCCAGCCAGATTATTTCTAGCAAATCTGAATGTGGATGGATAGATATTTTCATGATTTGATGGTATGTGTTGCATATTACACATTTATTTATTCAGCAACTGTTTGTTGAATGCCTAGTACACAGCAGGCATGGTGCAGGGGGAAGAAGAGTAGGCGAAGTAGGCCCAAAACACTGGTCTTAGATGGTACTTAGATGGTGATTTCAAGGATACCTACTCCAACTCCCTCATTCTATGATTAAGGATTTTTTTTCAAAAACATATTTTTATTGACAAATCTTCACACAGATACATTCCATACATGGTGTAAATCAATGGCTCACACTATCATCACATAGTTGTGTATTCATCACCATGATCATTTTTAGAACATTTGCATCACTCCAGAAAAAGAAAGAAAAAAAAAAAGAAAAACTCACATATCCATAACCCTTACCCCCTCTCTCACTGACTACCAGTATTTCAATCTACTCCATTTATTTTAACTTTTATTCCCCCTATTATTTGTTTATTTTTATCCCTATTTTTTACTCATCTGTCCATACTGTAGATAAAAGGAGCATCAGATACAAAAGCTATATCATCATACAATCACCTTCAAGAAGCATGGCTCTACAGTTTCAGGTACTTCCCTCTAGCCACTATAATACACCATAAGCTAAAAAGGGGATATCTATATGATGCATAAGAATAACCTCCAAGACAATCTTTTGACTCTGTTTGAAATCTCTCAACCACTGACACTTTGTTTTGTCTCATTTGTCTCTTCCTCTTTTTGGTCAAGAAGGTTTTCTCAATCCCTGGATGCCGAGTCCCAGTTCATCTCAGGATTTCTGTTCCATGTTGCCAGGGAGGTTTATCCCCTGGGAGTCATGTCACATGTAGAAGGGGAAGGCAGTGGGTTCACCTGCCATGTCAGCTTAAAGAGAGAGGCCACATCTGAGCAACGAAAGAGGTTCTCTGGGGGTGACTCTTAGGCATAATTATAAGGAGGCTCCTTTGCAGGCATAAGTTTCATAGGGGCAAAGACCAAGATCGAGGGCTCACCCTATTGACTTGGTTGTCCCCACTGCTTGTAAGAATACTAGGAATTCTCCCAACGGGGAAGTTGAATATTTGCTCCTTTCTCTAGAGTCCTCCAAGGGGACTTTGCAAATACTTTTTATTCACTGATGGTTGAGGATTTTGAGGCACTGGGTTGGTTAGTGATTTCCTTATGATGACACAATGAGTTAAGGGCAGAGCCAGGACAGATACACAGGACCTCTGACCTCTTTTCTTAAGTGAGACCAGGCTTCCTCATGATCAGATAGCAGAAATTGTAGTCCCATATGTTTGAATAGTATTTGCAATATTCAGAGTACCTTTGATTTCCATCTCCATTATAGGATGGGGCAGACATAATTATTCTTCATCCCACTTTTCAGAAGAATAAACTGAGGCTCAGGAGATTAAGTATTTTAATAAGGATCACATGATAGAGGTGGAAATAGAACTGGGGTCTTCTGACTCCAAATACATCCACTGTACAAATGTTTCCACCTGTACCTGATGCCCACCATCCTCACTCCTCTATGGCTTCCTGGTTACCCGTGATCAAAGAGGAGTGAGAAGAAACCCAGGCCTGCTCAGCAAAAGCTGTAGTAGTTTCATATGCCATAGTAGCCTCAGAATACAGGAAAGAGACAGGAACAAAGAGATTGGAGGGGGGAGGGGCAAGAATAAATTTAAGGTCGTTGGCTGGCACAAAGACAGGTGAGGAGACCTGGTGAGATTCAGAATGAAAGTCTAAAACGGGTTAGACCAGGGGGAATGGGTCTTGCCAATAATTTTGATAACCTCCAATATAAAAATGGACATTCTATGTGTGGATCAAAATGAAAGGTGGTAGCACTGGAAGGTATAGGTACTCACAGGATGACTTGAACCAAGGATAATCATAATCATGGGCTTTATAAACCCTGGCTGTGATTTGATTACCTTAGCTCTCTGTTTCACCCTTGAGTTCCTGCCTTCTGGTCAGATTTCTCCTCATTAATCCCTCTCTCCTGGGAGGGTAGAAATGATAGGCATGTGACAGGCTCCTAGAATTCCATTTGCACAGGTAAAATTTTACATTGCAAAGAGTTGATAAGAGGGTGGGCCACGGTGGCTTAGCAGGCAGAATTCTTGCCTGCCATGCTGGAGACTTGGGTTCGATTCCTGGTGCCTGCCCATAAGAGTTGATAAGAGAGATTGACCAAAGTCCAGGCTCTCTTGATTCTCTATTAAATGACCTCTCCCAGGCCTGTTGGGGATTCCCTGTGACTTCAGAAGTTCCAGAGCTGATTCTCCTAACATAACCTAACCATTAAGCCATCATTTTTTTAAAAATCCAATTTTCTATTAACTAATCAGTGAGTATTTAATGAGCTGCTTCTGTGAGGCCTTTCTTAGACCAGTTGCCTTGGAGGATAGGGAAAGAACACACTTACTCAAGTCATGAGCTTTTCAACAAGCCCATGAGGCCCTTGGATCAAGACAAAATGTCAGGATTATATATAATTATTCACTTGTTTCTTTGGTAGATGGTTGGGGCTCTGGAAATTCAGCCTCTCCCACTCTTCCCCCCCACCCCCAATATCACCCTATTGGTGGTTCTGGGCTGAATACAGAGAATATAACGTATCCATCTGTTTGACGAATATTTACTGGGCTCATACTGTCTGCTAGATAAGGCCTTGACAGGAGGGGCCAAGGTGCTGAGGGCCTGAGAGAGCCCTTGTTTAGTGTAGAGGCAACAGCCAGGAGCAGAACTGTTTGTCCAATTATGAGAAAGAGTGTGAAGGGAGAGTAGGTGTGAGATAATATAATAGTGGACAGGGTGGTTAGGGACCTGGTGTGTTACATGGGGTGGAAAGGAGGGCCCTGAAGCAGGGTGGGGACTGAAGTGTGACAGGGAAGGAGGGCGGAGGGGCGGGAAAGAAAGAACGTCTCTAGGCAGGGAAAGAGCATGTGTGCTTCATTTATCTTTTGCAGCAAAGCAAAAGATACCCCCAAACTTAGTGGCTTAACAGAGCATTATATTATTATCTGTCATGGCTCTGTGGGTTGATGGGGCTCTATTGCAGTTGCAATCAGATAGCAGCTGCGGATGGAGCCATCTGAAGGCGTGACTGGGCTGAATATTCAAGACAGTTTCTTCATTCACATGTCTGGTGCCTGAGTTGGGATGGCTGGAACAGCTGGAGGTCTCTGAGGATAGAAAACATGACTTTCTTGCCTATCCTGGCCCAAATCCCCGCATCTTGCACAGGAATCATCCTGTGGATGCCTGTTGAATTAAACAGCTGCTTCTCTGGACCACCAGCCTCCCATGGTCTCTTTCCTTTCCCATAGCAAATTGCAGCATTCAGTGCCCAGCAACCCCTGGTTGGTGGCCCCCAAGTTCCTGGCAGGCCTTTCCCTGGCGATCATGGAGCTGCTGGTTTCCAGACGACCAGGCCTGCACAGGCCAGGGCCGGGTCCCTAGGAGATGTAAAGCTTCTGATTCCACAAGCTCCCCCAGGCTCTTTTCTTTCCAGCTGCCTCACACTTGTTTTCCTTGGCAGGAGGGAGTCCTCAGTCACCACTTCATCTTCCATTTATAGGCATATATGCGTCTCTGTTATTCTTTTCACAAAATGACAGTGTTCTCCAGCTCAGAAAAGAGGGAGAGAAAGAGAGTTGAGGGCTGTGCAAAGCAAAGACGCCTTGCAGCAACAGAATGTATACTGGAGAATGAAGGATATTCTTCCTGCCTCTACTGCTCTGTTATCTGTGCCTCAGCCCATTCCATTGGCTCCATGGACTTTACTGATTGGTTACTTCCAGTGAGAGGCAGGTAAAGGAACAGACAGTAGACAGGGCAAAGACTTTTGTCACCTAGACAAGAAAAGGGGTGTGACTTCCTGAGTCCAAGGTGCATCTTCTGACACCAAAGTGCTCTGTGGCCCGAGGTGGGCTGCTTAAACTCTGTGGTCTCAGGTCGAATAAGCCTCATCATCTGAATGCAAAAAGGAAAAATAATAGGAGGAAAAACTTGTGGAGTGCTTACTCTATGCCAGCCACTGATTCAAGCAGCTTCCAAATAGCAACATGTGTAATCTTCACAATAATTCTATGAAGCAGCACTATTATTGTCAGATGGGAAATGAGGCAGAGAGAGGGTAAGTGGCACAACTAGGATCTAAATCTGGGAAGACTGGTTCCAGAGCCTTGTGTCCTTAATCACTCATGATGCTGCTTTAAATACTCATCAAATTAAGATGCTCCCCAAGCTTAACTGTGCAACTGAGTTCCTCTGACATGACCAAGTATGCTGGAAACAGCAGTGGTCTGAAGGTTACAGGTAATAGCAAGGACCTGAGCAATCTGAACCAGTACCAGGCATGGATGGTTAAATTTGGTTCAAATTCTGACTTTTCCACTAATTTGTGATTTTTGTCCAATTGTGCCTCTTTGGAAGGCTGAATCAGGAAAACGATATACTGTGTATCCCAAGAGCTGCCTGTTTCTCTTAGCTCAGACTCATGGTCTGGGAATTCACTAAGTAATCAATTAATTCATTTTCTTCTTTCCTTCATTCGTTCAACAAACTTTGAGCATATGCTTTTTGAGTATAAGACACCGAATAGGGCAAAAGAGGGGGTAGTGGAGAAAAGGTAACCTAAATGAAATAGACATAGCCCCTCCCTTCAAACTCTGTGTTCATGTGCACTTACATCATATGTGTACGCTTACAACTGTCACGAGTTACTTATTCTTTTGGGTCATCCACTAGTACTCTCTGAAATGCTGCATGTAGCATACTTCATTGGTTCCCTGGGTTCTATAATGTCTCACATAAACCTCTTTTCATAATGTCTTTTGGCTCTGAAGCCCACTGGAGCACAGATGCTCTTCCAAGCCAGCAGATCTCCAAGTTGCCCAAACTGGAGAGAAGAGTGACGACAGATCAATGCCCTAGGCTATTCTTTGCACTCTATTCAGCTGAGTTTGGATGGGACTCAGGATCCTTCTTGCCCCAATATTTCTAACAGCTGCTACCAATTTAGTGGCTTTGTCATAGAAAATGAAACCAATTTGCACATACATAGAAGGGTAAGGAATTCTTAGTTTTTGCCTAGAGGATTATTTTCAGAGGAGTAAGTATGTATACTGTGTCATTCAGGGTCCCAGAATCCAACTCAAATGGTTCAACTGGGATAGAACAAACAAAAGTTAATGAAAAGCTACTTACAAGGTGTGGGCAGGTTGAAGGAAACCAACAAGAAATGCTGAGGCACCTAGAGACATGTGGAAAACCATTGGAACATTTAGGCTTTAGGGAACAAGGGGAAAAATCAGAGTTACCAGAATCCCAGTGAGAACTGGGTCATGAAGACCAGGCTTCCTTGGTCTGGGAGAGGCACAGACATGGCCACAGATGTGACCCAAAGAGGCACAGACATGGCCACAGACATGGCCACAGATGTGACCCCTTTCCAAAGAGAGAAGGAAAGGTACCCCTCACTTCTCCCCTCCCACCTTTCAATTTCCTGAGGTGGCCTCTCATTGGCCAAATCCAATCAGAACCAGTTGGCAAGGGCACCCAGGTGATAGAGTCCATAAAGGTCAGTCTCAGGGGCACCCCCATGACTAAGAAGAGCAGAAATGGGTCTAGAGTAAGGACTAACCAACACAGATCTCTACCTGGATTAAAAAGCCTATATTCCTGTATCTGCTTTACCCAGTCATGGAATCTTGGAAGTGGACTAGCACTTAGAGATTATTTACTCTAACTTTTCATTTTCCAGATGATGTCATTGGGTTCTAAGGAGGATAAGTGTCTCCATGTGTGCATGGGCACCCTTTTCTGGGGTGGGGTATGCTTTTCTGCCATCATCCAGAAGTCCAGAAAGGGTGGGTAGAATGGTCTATTAAGCACTTGAAAACTCTGGGGCTCTGGACTTGAAGAACCACTTTGTATTTATAGTAGATACTTGTGGGTTGTCCTCCCAGCATCCATTTTTCCTCTAATTTTATTTGGAAATTCAAGTGGTTCTGGGGAAGCTGCATTATTTCTGGTTCAGTGGGGAAGCTAAGTCAAATAATGTGTCCCATCCACTGCCAATAGTGATATATTTCTGGGGTGGCATGTGGCTTAAGCTAGTCAAGTCCTACTGAGTCTCGGAACTTTTGTTTAGAATGCTGGATTGAAGATGCACCTATTTTTCCTTCTAGGTGTGAATAAGGAAGTACATGACCTTGGGAGCTGCTGACCGCCATCTTGAGACCAGTGAGGGAACCAGCATTAAGAGGAAGTTGAAGTTAGAACAGGAGATATAGAAAGAGACTAGATTCTAAGTGAAACTATTGAATCCAGCACACTTTTCACCTTTTCAGTTAGGTGAGCCAATAAATTCCCTTTAGAATTTAAGCTATTTAAATTAGACTTTCTTTTACATTTGGTCAAAAGAAGCCTGATACAGCAGCAAAGTGCATTGCACATGAATACATCAATCAGCCGCTTTGATTATTTTAGTGCATATAAGTGGGATAAAAAAATTAAAATACATTTAAAAGATGTTAGTTTCTCTTTTAAATTAAAATTTCAGTTTCCCCTTCTAAAAAATACAAATGCTATCCTTATGGTAGCTGAGACCTAAGGATTATTATGTGGAGTCATGTGGACAATTATTCAAAAGAATAGAATCAGAAAGCAATAGAGGGAGAAATGCTTTATTTAAATTTCACTAACAGCTTTCCTTTACTGAGTTTACTGTCTTTAAGCAAGCTGACACTTCCTCCTCCAAACTTTCTCTTGGAGATTGACAGTCCTCTAAAGAAGGATTGAGGGGCCAAAGGGGTGGGCAGGCTGAGGGAGATGGGAGATGGGCTTATAGAGTGAGAGTGGGATGACAGACTTTAGTAAAAATACCCAAGGTGTGTTAGCAGAGATGTAACTCTTTCAGGGATTTCTATTTTATAGGAAGATAAAATGAGGCTGAGAGCCAGGGTCCTGTTCAATGTCACTCAGAAGCCCCAGGCAGGTTTGAACTCCAGAGTCCAAATTCCTTGACCAGTTGATCTCTTTGCCTCCTCCTAAATCCTGTGAGTTGCTTCCCCTGGAACCAAACCAAATGTTGCAGAGAAAGCACTATGTCAGCACTCCCAGCAGAAGGGCCTGACCTCCTGAGATGCCATTTGCTAGACTGTGCTGGGCTGACTGTGGACGTAGGTGATCTCTACAGTCAGGTGGCAGGCTTTGCAGGGCCTCTCAGTGCTCCCTCCAGAGGAAGATGGAAACACATGACATGGGTCTCCTGAAAGTTGAAAAGGGATTGAGGGTAGAGGTATGCCAGGTAGCAGGGGTCAGTAAGTGGGAACAATTAATGTTATGCGGTAGCATGTCTCCCTCTTCCTTCTCTAGGCTTCTGACTGGGTTCCTGGAGTTCCAATAAAGGCCTGGACTAGACCACAGGGGCTGGTACTCTTTGGCTCAGGAAGATCTTTCTCTTTCACAGCAGAGTTGAAAGAAGCCAGTATGACAAGGTTCTAAGGAAGGGCTGGGGGCCTGGAGAGTGTGGGACATGGATGCGAATCCAGAGTAGGGGGAATAGGAAAATATTTGGGAGATCGTGCCAGTAACAGTCAGCCTCACGAAGTTTGCAAGTTAGAAGGGATTTTTAGAAATCTTCTCTCCCACATTCCACATTTCATGAAAGAGGAGGCTGGTGCCCAGAGAGGGAAATACTTGCCTAAGGGTTTGTTATAGGCTATTGGTAGAGCTAAGAGTAGGACCTTTATCTTACCACTCCGAGACCTAATGTGTTAGTATCTATTGCTGTATCAGAAATGACCCCAAGGCTTAGTGGCTTAAAACAACAAACACATGTAATTTCACAGTTTCTGTGGCTCAGGGATCTAGATGCTTCTTAGCTGGAGCCCTTCAAGGCCTTTCATGAGGCTGTGGACAAAGTGTTGGGAGGCCCTGCATCCTCATCTGAAGCCTTGATTGTGGGTAGATAGCCTCCCAAGCTTACTCAACAAGCTCTCTTATTGTCAGAATTCCATTCCTTATGGCTCCTGGAAAGAGGCCTCCTTCAGTTCCTTGCCACGTATCTCTTTCCATATGGCAGGTCACAAGATGGCAGCTGGCTTTAATCTGTGTGAGTAAGCAAGAGAATAAGAGAAGGTAAGCAAGACAGAAGCCAGAGTATTTTTCTACCCTAATTTCAGAAGTGAGATATCATTACTTTTGTGTTCTATTCATTGAAGCAAGTCAGTAGGCTCAGCCCACTCCTGGGTACCAGGAGGTGGGAACCACTGGGAGCCGGTTTAGAAGCTTCCTAGCACAACAGAATACTTTCCACTTTATTTTCTGCCTCCCATAGCAATATAGCAGAAAGGGCTGGGAAGCTAGAAATTTAGGAGGTGGGTATTAAATCACAGGGCAGATCTTCTCTGTTTTGGGTTTGGAGAAAACATCCTTCCCCTGAAGGAAGGGAGAACAGATGGGAAAGACAGAAAGAATACTTTAAACCCTGAAAGCAGCCATCACAGTACCTGAGTAGTAAATCCCCCCTTATTTTTCCCTAATATAACACTTCCTTTCTTCACGGTTTGGTGGATAAGATAGAAGAAACAAGGGGTGTGATTTAGAATCTGAAAACCTGAGTCCGCTTACCAAGTGTGGTAGTTTGAATCATGTAACCCAGAGAAATCATGTTCTTAATGCTAACCCATTCCAGTGAGTATGAACCCATTGTAAATAAGACATTTTGGAGATGTTATTTTAGTTAAAGTGTGGCCTATTGCATGAGAATGGATCTTAATCCAGATTACAAGAGTCCTTTATAAGCAGAAGAAATTCAGGAATAGTAAGAGAAAGCCATGTGGAGGGCCAGAAGCTGGGAGTCAAAAGAACCTGATAAGAAAGGAGAAGACACTGCCACATGCATTGCTGTGTGACAGAAAAGGCAAGAACCCAAGGTCACCAGCAACCAGCCCCAGAATACCACACTCTTCAGGAAGAAAGTATCATCTTTCTGAAGTCTCAATTTTGGATTTCTCCTAACCTCAAAACTGTGAGCCAATAAATTCCTGTTGCTTAAGCCAACCCTGTACGGTAATTGTTTTAGCAGCTGGGAAACTCAGCATCAGCTGTGACAGTGGGCAGTCACCCTCATAGAGCCTCACTCTGCTTGTTTAAGACCTGGGATAACAGAGCCAATGCAATAGGTTTAAAGTACTGAGGATTAAATGGAATGTGGTACGTTTTAAAGTTAATAAGGCTCTTTCACATACAGTGATTTTAAGTAGTCAAATTTGTTAAGATTGTAGGCATCCCCTTTTGTGGTGCACCTTAACTTTAAAAGGACCTATATGGTAGCCAATGTGATAAGGCAGGAAACAGAAATAAGTGGTAGTTCTGGGGAAGAGCCTCCAAAATTATTATTTTCTGATTGTATGATACACATAAAAAAAATCAAGAGAATGAACTAAAAATCCATGAGAATTAATAAGAGATCAGTAAAGTAGTCAGATACAAAATAAATGTACAAATATCTTGAGCTTTGTTGTATATCAGTAAAAAGCTACTGAAAAATACAATGGAAAAAAGAGATCATTCACAATAGCCACCTATCCTCAGTCTGTTGGAGTGTTTCCACACAGCGCAGAGGTAAAGGACATATGCATCTTGGGGCTTCAGTAAGAGCACAGAAAGTATATAGCTTAGAGCTAGAGTCTCATGAAATAGCTTATGAAAATCTTTCAGACTTCTTCTCCTTAAGCCTCTAACTAGGAGCTCAACCCTGCTCACAGTATTGTTGGTGAGACACCAATACCCTATTATCTTTCTGGGTCCTCATTCCTTTCTCAGCTAGGACACATTGCCTCAAACCCCTTCCAGTCCAGCCAGCTCTGCTTCAACCCTAGGGACATATGCACGCAGGGAATAACACCAAAAAGGAGTTTTACGTCACAGCAACCACATCTCTAGTGCAGAAGAGAGATTTTTTTACATTTATATCATTAAAAGATGCATTTGGGCAATTTCCTCAGAACAAAGAAGCTCTCTGTACTAAAAGGATTGTTGATGTTACCATTTATTGCCAGATCGAAATTGCTTGCAGCTTGAAGAAATTTTTGGAAAACTTAAGTACACATGTAATGTGAAATGAATTTCAAACAACATAGATAAATCAAAGGTATTCTTTGTTTACTTGATTTCCTTCTCTTCTCAGAGATTATCAGTATCAACAGCTTGATGCAAATCTTAGAAAAATTGTACAAAATTATATACATATATGCATGTGTGTGTACATATATGTATATCTGCATATACATAACCTTCTTATATGTGTTTTTATATTATATGTACACACATACACTTTATTTTTAAGTACAAAAAGATTGATCTTTTAAATGTAAAGAAATCATACTGTGTGTACTGTTGTTTTGCTTATGGCTTTTTTCCCAACTTAATACTATATCTTGGAGATCTACCCATATCAGCACATATGTGCATATATATATATGCACATATGTTACTTTTTAACTGCTGTATAATATATCAGGATATAGACGTAATTTACTTTATTCAACTAACCCCCTAGGGTCTACTATAAGAAGAGAACTCCACATTAGACTTGACAGCGGGCTTGTTTTTATTAGTTATGTCACCATATGGGAATGAGACTTGTTAACTATAAATGCTGCAGTGAATACTATTGCACCCATCCTCTTGTGCAGCAGTGTAAGGATTTCTCTAGGACAGATGCCTAGAAGTGCAACTGCCGGGCCCAAAGGGGTTGCATTTTAATAGAAGCAACTTAGAATATTTTTTCTCAACTTCTACTTATCAAGGTTTCAAAGTCTTAGGGCTTGAGTTTCTGCCTGGATACCCCAGCCCGATCACGTGGTTCTCCTCACAGATCACGGGGCCAAAATGACGCATTAGCTGCATTGCTAGTTTGTCATGATTTTATTCCTCAGACTAGACCTTAGAACCATGCCCTGGCTCCCTGCTCATGTACTAACTCTAAAATCTTCCTTGATGTTGACTCAGCTCATGATGCTGCTCTCCAATTTTCTGTTTAGAGTTCAAAATCTCGATGTACTGCCTTCATACTGGAGTACAATTTATAGGCACGTAACTTGGTATGTGACTTAACACGGATCAGCAATGAAAACATCAGGCTTATGTTTCCCTCTCTGGCTAGCTCTGACACCTCTCTTAGCCCAGAGCCTGGAGGATGCCAGGTTCTTTCCAGTGGAGTTCTAGGATGCAAACCTCCCCACATTCAGGTTGAATTTTCTCCCAGCTACCACTTAGCCACTGCAGGATGATTGCATACTCTCTCTTTTACACCAGCAGATTTGTCTGCATTTCTATCTTCCCCAGACCTGCACCCTGAATGGAATACAAGTTCCTTATATCTACTCTCTTTCAGCTCAGGTTTTTGCTAGTCTGAGGTTTGAACACATCTTTTCCCCTGCCTCATCCTTTTTTAAGGCAGACTTTTTTTGCTCCATTTTGTGTCAACAGCCATATACTTTCCTGGTTGCCACCCGCTCTCCAGAGCAGAACTCAATCCTCCTTGGTTCTGTTCGACTTTCTCAAATACAAATGTACAGTTACAAAGTGGCAGCATTTGCAATGAGAGCCATTCTGACCTCCATGAAAAATTCCGCATGGAATTGAAGAAGAATGCATAATTAATCAATTCGAGAATTTAACAAATATTTATTGTTTAAGTCCTGGTGGTAGATGTTATGGATACTATAATAAGCAAGAAAGAAACAGATGAGTAATCCAATACCACGAGCCCCAGCGTCATGGAACTTCGACTCAGAGAATTACATAATTAAAAATAGAATCACAAATATGAAACGTGACTTTAAAGAGCATGCATGTGTGATGAGAGTGTAATAGAGGACCTGAACGGGAAGGGGTGACAAGGATACTTCCTTAACAGCAACCCCTACTCACAGCTCTTCTTTTCTGAATGAATCTTTGTCAGCGTCAAGTCTTCCAGGACTCCCACCCCTACTC
The DNA here is from genome assembly GCA_004026745.1 of Myrmecophaga tridactyla. NCBI lineage: Eukaryota > Metazoa > Chordata > Mammalia > Pilosa > Myrmecophagidae > Myrmecophaga > Myrmecophaga tridactyla. The sequence continues at coordinate 38,873 of PVIY010019689.1, forward strand.
CTGTGTCATTTCCCACTCTACCAGGAGACCTCGGTCCTCATTTTTTTTATCTAAACATAAAAGACTGGTTTAGAAGTACTCTAAGTTCCCTCTTAACTGCAATGACCTTTTCTCCCTTTTCTTTCTCCTGTTTATGAAAGATATGATCACTTGTGAGCCATTCATCTATTCAACACGTCTGTTGAGCAACTATTACGAGCCAGGCCCTGTACCAGGGGCTGGGAGCAGAGTGGAGCACAAAGCATCATGTCCTCTGCCCTCGTCCAGTTTGGATTAGTGGAGCCCTTTCCCTCCTTCTTTGGCTAAATTCATACTTTTAGAATTTAGGTCCTGTGGAAGGAGCAAAATGGGGACCCCTGGTCTACACTCCAAGGAGCCTAGGATAATATTTTACATCTAACAGATACTTAGCATGTCCCTGGTGAACATCTGCCTCTTTAGTGTGACACCTGCCCGCCTTAGGGGCGTATATACTGAAGAGCGCAAGTGGTACCACATGCCCCTCTTTCAAAGTAAGGGCCAGCTGTGAGATAATGGCCATCCATTGCACAGATACTTATGGCACTCTGGCTGTGGTCCTGGGTGAATATGAGCAAGTATAAACACCATTCTGAGTACACAGTAGACTTTCAGAAAACCCTACTGATTTAGTAGGGAGGATTTTGCCCCAATCTGAGGGTCCCCATATTGAGCAATGTGGGTGAGATGGAGGTGATGATGGTTCTGCTTCAGGGAAATTATGGTCCATTAGGGCCATGAAGACATACCCCAAGAGTTGTCATGTTATTGTATCCATAGAGAGTGAGGAGTTGCAGAAGAGTAAGCAAAGTGAAACCGGAAACTGAGAAGTGCTCAGGACCATTTCTGCCTGGGGAGATTGGGAAGGCTCCTTGGAGCTGTGTTTTAAAATATAGGCGGAATTTCAAAAAGAGATGAGAGGAACAGTAGAGGCCTCTTTCCAGAGGGAAGTCTCACTTTGATCTCTTGCCTCACTGCTTTCCAATGGAATACAGGGTAAGTCAAGCAGACCTGGAAAGGGAAGGTTCTCTCTCTTCTCTGAGGGTCTTGGGGTCTCACTGGTTTCCTGCCTGCCCAGTAGTGGTAAGGTGCAGTCTGTGATGCGGACGGGTAAATGGAAATGATGGCCCCCAGAGAATCCTCTAGGGTTCCATGACATTTTGAGTACCTATCTCAAAATTAAGGAACCTGAAGCGTGGACAGTAGGCCAGTTTTTAATCCAAATAGCTTTAAAATAGAATTTAATGTAAATACAAGACAGAAATAAGAGACATCTATCTTTCTCCAATTCTTTGCGCTAGAGCCATACCTATCCCCACCTCCCGGTATGTCTTCTGGGGTGCCTCCCTGGGTCCTTAAGTAGCACCCAAGGCTGGGCATTAGGCCAGCCTTTCCTAGATGAACATCTTGCTGCCAGGTAGCCCCGGCCCCACTGTTCCCCTAGTCCAAGGCCCCTCTCCCCGTGGGAGACATAAAGAGCATCTGTGACTCAAAGCTAGAGCTTACATCTTCCTCTTTCTTTCTGGCAACACCTAGTGAGGTGGTGGGATATATCTCTTGGTAGAAATCCTTTCCTGACCAGCTATGTAGTGAACAGCGTGGAGGTTTTGGTGCCTCAGTATCTGGTGCAACCCCTCTAGAACCACATGTTTAATTTAATCCGGTATTGATCCTTTCACAGAAAGCTGAGAATTGAGGTGGGTGGGGCAGCAGTGGTCTGGAATGGAACTAACATTTATAAAGCACACAATACACCCCATGCGAATTATTTTGTATATGGAATCCTCATGTCATCCTAGAAGAAGGTGTTATTAATTTTACCATTGTACAGAACAAGTGACAGAGGCTCAGAGAAGTTAGGTACTTGTTCAAAGCCGCATGACTTGTTGAAGGTCACATAACTGTTAAGTGGCTGTGATAAGATTTGAGTCTAGAACTGGCTGGTGCCAAAGCCTTTGGTCTTTCTGTTTTAGTTTGATGCTTAGCTGGCCCTGCCTCTACCCAGCTCAAGAGAGCTGAGAAATGTTCTTTCCTGCTCCTCTGTGTCTCCCAGCCCCAGACATCCTTGGTCTGCTCCTCTCAACCCCCCCCCTTTACTTTGGACACTGACCTGGTCTGCTTGTAAGGTTGGGAAGAGTGGGTCAGCATGGGGGGCAGTGGAGACCATGATTCTAGTTCTGCTTCTGATACTAACAGTGCCATCTTAAGAATGTCTTTTCCAGTCTCTAGGCTTCAGTTATTCCATGTGTAAGTTAAAGCAGCTTAGTGGCTAAGCTTGCAGAGTCAGAACACATGGCCTGGGTTCACATCTCAGCTCTGCCACCCGCTAGCTACGTGACCGTGACAACTTGCTGGATCTTTGTGTCTCAGTTGCCCATTTCCAAAATAGACATCATAATAATGAATACTTCATGGGATTGTGGTGAGGGTGAAAGAAGTTAACATGTATAAATCTTTTAAAGGAGTAATTGGCACATGGTAAGTGCTTTGCGAGCATTTGTCACTACTATTATTATTACTATTTTTATTATTGTTATTTCTAGATATAAAAATTTCTAAAATTTTGTTTTCAAATAAATACATGGAAATTTAAAACTGAGTGCTACCACCTTGAATTTTCCTCCTCCACTTTTGCCATGTGTATATGTGTGTGTGTGTGAGAAAGAAAGAGAGCAGGTAGAGATGGGAGTAGGTCATGATGATAATTAAATGTTGTTATTTCCCCTCATGTTTGGGGCCCATAGAGCTTCCTGATACAGCAAAAAGGAGCAAAGACTTAAAAAAAAATTTGGGGGCCTGTTCCATGTTTATAAACCAACCAATTTTGAGCACATTCATTACTTCTAACTGTTTGCATATATAAAGTACAGACATTCAGTGATGGACAATTTTGGACTCAGACATCCAGGGAGGTGGTCATTCAGGTACAAGGACAAGAAAGAGGACCACAAGAATAGCAGAGCACAGCAACTACCTCCCAAACCTCAAGTCCTAAAGGATGGAATGAACTAAGAAAGGAGTGTGTGTGTGATGGAGCTGGGAGAGGCAAGGGTGGAGGATGGATTTGCTCCACTCTCTGCAGTGCTCACTTGGCCCAGGCCTGGCCTAGTAGGTGCTGCTCTAAACGAAGAGAGCAGTGAGGATGGGGGACGAGGCATTACTGAGCTGCGTGAATCCAGGGGTAGCTAGGACAAGCACTGACTAATGGAAAGGTCAAAAGAGCCATATATGTGATTGTCATTGTTCTCATAGCGACTTCTTAGACAGCAAAAAAGAAACAGGGAAACAAGTTTAAGAGCTTTATTTAACCTAATGTGTCCAAATTGTTATTGCAACGTGAAATCAACATAATTAATGAAAAGTTTTACCTCCTTCTTTTTATACAAGTCTTTGAAAGCTGGTATGTGTGTTTTGGTTTTAGCCCATCTCCCTTTAGACTCACCCCATTTCGAGTTCTCAGGCACTAGCTGTGGCATGGTAGCCAGGGCAGACCTAAACTGGCAGGAGCTTCTAGCTGCCAAATCATCCAGACCAGGTCTTGCTTTCAGGATTACCAGAGTGGAAGGAGAGAAAGAGTACACTGGTTCTCCTAAGGGGTCAGGCAAGGAAAGGTGGAGTCCTCCTGAGGCCAGACCCTCCTCTACCCATTGTATGTTGCTTCACTGGCGATCACAGTGGCTTTCCTGGAGATCACAGTCTCCATCTTGACTTTTTCAAGGTTACTGAAGATCTGTGACTCACAGGCATGCATACTTCTGGTAAGGCATGAGAATATAATATGCACACCACAGGTGTGGGAAAGTTCCCTCAGCCAGCCAGTGAGCCTGGCAACCCAACCAGCATCAGCCTGTGATGCAGCTCTGTGGTTCCCTCCTTGCTATCCCATTTCCTTTAACTCCCCAACATGACAAACCTTCCTACGTGGCAAAAAAAAAAAAAAAAAAAAAAAATAGAGTTGAGAAGTTGATAATGAAGCTCTGGCAGTGAAAGTAAATGAATGTTATATGTTCCAAGAAAATTCTGTGTGCTAAAATATCAGTTTTACAGGGAAAACAGTAAGATAGAAAGTTGTTTATAGATTTGGAGACTCAAGAAAGTGGAATGCTAAGTTTTTACCCTGGGTTACCAGTGTCCTAGAATTCTTTGCACTGCGGGGGAGTAATTTCTTGCTTTCTGTGAGGACTTCTCTTGCAGCTGGCTGCCCAGTATCTACATCCCCTTCTTTGGGACTAGTCCTTTCATTCTCCTTTAAAAACCAAAATTGGCCTACTGCAACACAAGCTTGACCATCTTTTTCTTTTCTCCTGGAACTCTTTTAGGGGGGTGATATAAGGATAGAAAACAATTGGAGCCACTTCAATCAGAACAGAGCATGCTTGAATTCCTGTCTCCCATCTCTCTGCCTGGCTCCCGCTGTGGGGCCAAGTTGTCCAGTTTTGCCTTATGTTCTGGTTTGCTAGCTGCTGGAATGCAACACACCAGAGATGGATTGGCTTTTAATAAAAGGAGATTTATCTTGTTAGTGCTTCAGAGGAAAGGCAGCTAACTTTCAACTGAGGTTCTTTCTTATGTGGAAAGGCACAGGATGGTTTTTGCTGGCCTTCTCTCCAGGCCTCTGGGTTCTAACAACTTTCCCTGGGGTGATTTCTTTCTGCATCTCCAAAGACCTGGGCTGAGCTGCGAGTGCCGAAATGAGGTATGCTGAACTGCTAGGGCTGTGCTATGTTGAACTCTCTCATTTAAGCACCAGCCAATTAATTCAAACCTCATTCATTGCAGCAGACACACCTCCTAGCCACTGCAGATGCAGTCAGGAACAGATGACGTTCACATGCCATTGGCTCATGTCCACAGCAATATAACTAGGCATCTCTACCTGGCCAAAATGACAACTGAATCTAACTACCACACCTTGTATTCTCTGAGCAGCTCTAAGTCTTTCCAATAAATAACTCCCCCCTCTCTTTAAGTTAACTGGAATCTGTTTCTGTGGTTCTCAATCAAATGCCAATGTGTGTATACCTAGAGCAGTAGGTGGGTGCTATGTAGAGCAGTAGGAGGGTGCTATGTAGAGCAGTAGGTGGGGGTGCTAGACCTCATGGTTTGCAGCTGCAGGGAACAAACAGAAGAGGAAAAAAGGGGAGGGGAAAGTCATCTAACCATTGATTCCTTTTCAGCCTCCAGGGATGGCAGTGGGGGGAGGAGCTTCACTGTTCACAAAGCATTTTCTCATTTCTTGTCTTACCCCTTTCTTATGATGTCCCTGGGACGGACGGACCCCATTTTCTGAAATTATATGATTTGCCCAAGTTCAGATGTGGATAAGAAGCCCTCTATCCATATTCTTTTGCTGCTTTCTGCCCCTTGAAGAGAGAAGGAAGACAGAGAGATGGTAGCTACATTTCTTTAATCTCATTCTTTAGAATCTTAGGACATTTTTTTTTTTTTTAAATTGGAAGGGATCTCAGAAAGTTCAGTGTCCTCCCCTGAGGAGAAAGAGGCGGTGTTGAATTGCCACAGAAGTTTGGAGAGCATTGAGCTAGAAACCTGTTCTTTGGGCTTCTGGTTGTGTGTTCTGGGTACTTTTGCCACTTAAAGTGCAGTGTGAGGACCAGCCGTGTCAGCCTCACCTGGAACTTCTGAGAAATGCAGAATCTCAGGCTACAGGGCCCTCCTGAATCAGAATCTGCAGTGTGTCAGCATCCATAGGTGATTCTATGTACATTAATGTTTCGGAAACACTTGTGTACCTCACCTGGTGGTGGTTCTGGGTTCTGAAGGAAACAGTACACTCTTTTTTTTTTTTTTTTAAATTATTTATTAATTAAAAAAATAACAAGAAAGAACCACAAACATTCTGAATATATGCTCATTCTGTTCTACATATATCATCAGTAATTCACAATATTATCACATTGTTGCATATCCATTATCATGATCATTTCTTAGAACATTTGCACCAATTCAGAAAAAGAAATAAAAAGACAACAGAAAAATAAAACGAAAACAGAAAAAAAAAATTTTACATACCACACCCCTTACCCCTCCCTTTCATTGATCACTAGCATTTCAAACTAAATTTATTTTAACATTTGTTCCCCCTATTATTTATTTTTGTTCCATATGTTCTACTCGTCTGTTGACAAGGTAGATAAAAGGAGCATCAGACACAAGGTTTTCACAATCACACAGTCACATTGTGAAAGCTATATCATTACCCAATCATCATCAAGAAACATGGCTACTGGAACACAGCTCTACATTTTCAGGCAGTTCCCTCCAGCCTCTCCATTACATCTTTTTTTTTTTTATAAACTTTTTTATTAATTAAAAAACTTAACAAAAGAACATTAAAATATCATTCCATTCTACATATACAGTCAGTAACTCTTAATATTATCACATAGTTGCATATTCATCATTTCTTAGAACATTTGCATCGATTTAGAAAAAGAAATAAAAAGACATCAGAAAAAGGAATAAAACGATAATAGAGAAAAAAAGATTAT
>PVIY010019690.1:0-45389 GCA_004026745.1 Myrmecophaga tridactyla
AGAAAATTCCCATGTGTTGGGAAAAAAACTTATCAAAACTGTTCATGGGCAAAGGAAGATATCATAACAAAAATTAATAAAAGTCATAAAACTACAAAGTAATGAAAATGGTACCTATTGAATCTATGAAATGTTGCTTTATTGGTTCTTTGGGGGAATTCATAGCTTAAAATGCTTATATTAGAGAAGAAAAATCAAATGATAGGTAATTCATCATCCACTATCTTAAGAAATTAAAAAAAAAAAAAAAAAAAAAAAAAAAAAAAAAAAAAAAAAAAAAAAAAAAAAAAACATTTTAAGGCCAAGGAAAGTAGATGGAAAGGAATAATAAACTAAGAAATTGATTAAATGGGACTCCAAGTTAAAATCAAGAGCAACTACAAAATAAAAATCTGATTATTTTAAATGTTAATAATATTAATAAACTTCTTGAAAAACTGATGAAGAAAAGATATGATGGCAAAAATGATCAATAAGAAGGAATAAAAACAATGGAGCAAAACCTCATATGCAACAGTAATTAAATATGTAATAGATTATCATAAAAATTCTACATAGCTGGAGTTATTTGAGGCATGCTAGCAACTAGAAATAATGAATAGTATAGTAAAGAAAAAGGAGAGAAAAACTTTTTAAAGCTGGGTCCACAAACTTTCTCTGTAAAAGTCCAGATAGTAAATACATGTAAGATACAGTCTATACAGTCTCGATGTCAACTACTTGTTAGGTCGGGGGAATGGGGAAAGGCACTGTAACTGGAGCTGCAGAGGCTGTGTCACCCTTCCCAACCTGACTTCCAGAACTAATGAACTGCCCCTTCTGGAAGTTAGCCATTGAACTACTACAATCCTGGGTCGACCTCCTTCCTCTAGCCCTTACCCGACTACGTACTGCTCCATGGGCACCTACTTTCTTAAGTCCTTTTGAGCTCATGTACGGCCGTCCGTTCCTACTTAATCACCACCTGCCAGTGCAGCCTCCTCCTTTGGGCTCTTACTTACCATATCTTTCCCTAATCAGGCACCTGCTGCGGGAACACGCTGATCGATTCCTGCCACAGCCCGGGGAAACTGATCCTGCTGACCCTCCCCATGGTCTCCAGCCAGGAGATGAAGTACTCCTTAAACAGCTCCAGCCTGGACCACTCCAGCCACGGTGGACTGGCCCCCACACAGTGATTCTCACCACTCCTACAGCGGTAAAACTATTGGGCGACTCCTCTTGGCATCACCTATCACGGGTCAAACTATACAAACGAGATGAGGACCGCTGCACTTGCCACCCCCTGGGGCCCACTCGGGTTCACCTCACTCGTGCTACTCATTCTCCTAACCCCCACTGAGGGCACATCCTACGTGTGGAAGTTCAAAATCAGGGAAACCTTTAGCCAAGATGATAAATTGACCACTCATATAATTGGCACAGGAGACTGCCCTCTAACAGGTTGTAGCCAGCCTATAACCATCCCCATAAATCCTAAATCAATCGTAAATCCTATTGTAACCAAAACAACTATAACAACATATATGGGGGATGCCCCTATTGGTCATGCAGAATACATGATGCTTACAATGAGGCAGATCATAAAGGTACCTTCTACATCAGCTCCCAGCAATTTTACATAAATATTGCAGATCCCTGGGACACAAGATGGGTAGCAGGAATCCAGGGCAAGCTATACTACAGTGGCTGGTCCCGATACCCTGTAAGCACCATTGAAATACACCGCGAATATGTCCTCATTAATACTACTTTTACCAGGGTATTCACGGACATTTCGCAGGCTGAGCAAAGCCTCTCCAGCCACCTTGCCCAAAGCTCTGCCTCCACAACCCTTCATATGTGGCCCCAAATCCTCCAACAAACGTTGCAATTCCTCAACCAAACGCAAATACTCCCTAAGGTATCCCACTGTTTCCTCTGTGCATCATTAAATAGGCCACTATTGGCAGCCGTCCCTATAAATCTCACTCAAATACACAATCATAGCCCTGATTCCTGCCATACCACTCTAAAAAATATCCCCCTATGGGAACCAGAGCCTGATAACCTTCCCTACCTCCTGAAAACCTGCTACCTCACACACATAACCATAAATCAAACAAAACATCATAGCAAGTGCCAGACTAATATCACTATCCACAACACCACCCATGCCCCCAAAGGACAATATTTCTGGTGTAACGGAACTCTTACCAAGTGCCTTAACTCCACTGCCCTGGGACCATGCTTTCTGGTAACTATTGTTCCTCAATTGACCCTCTTTGGGGAGTCCGAACTAACCTGGCTACTGCCCTCTCCTCGCTCAAAAAGGGCTGCCTTTCTTCCCATTCTAGTAGGTGTCAGCCTAACCGCTTCAGTTGCAGCCTCAGCCACAGCAGGAGGGGCGCTGGGACACAATATTTTAACCTCTCAAAACTTCAAAACTTGACTACAGGTAGCCCTGGAATCAACATCAGAATCCCTCTCCTCTCTACAATGCCAACTCACCTCACTAGCCCAGGTAACTCTTCAAAATCAACGGGCCTTAGATCTGCTGACAGCTGAGAAAGGAGGAACGTGTATATTCCTCCGAGAGGAATGCTGCTATTACATCAACGAGTCAGGTCTGGTGGAACAAAATATTCAAACCCTAAACAAACTAAGAGACGATCTCTATCACAGAAAACAAGGAACCAACTCTGCCTTAAGCTGGTTTTCTTCTCCTCTGGTGACATGGCTCCTCCCGCTACTAGGACCAGTTATCCTAATCTGTCTCTTTTTCCTCCTAGCTCCCTGCCTCCTCAACTTCCTTCAGGGATGCATGAAGGAGCTATCCCGGGTAGCAGTCAACCAAATGCTCCTGCATCATTATCATCACCTGCCCTCCTCACCAGATTCCTACAACCAGCCTCCCCACTCCCCTAGCCATAACGGCTCCAGCCTATAACCCCACACTGTCCCATTACAGCAGGAAGTAGCCAGAAAGATCTCGGCGCCCTATTATCACAAAAAGGCTGGAATGTTAGGTCGGGGGAACGGGGAAAGGCACTGTAACTGGAGCTGCAGAGGCTGTGTCACCCTTCCCAACCTGACTTCTGGAACTAATGAACCGCCCAATCCGGATGTTACCTGACCTCCATCCTTAAAAGTTGCCTGCACTGAAGCCCACGTGCAGACTCACCTCTCTCCATCTTGGATGTGGTGAGCTCTACCTGGGAGCGCAGAAATAAACTCGCTCACTTTAAATTTCCTGGTCTACTTTTCTTCTTTCTCACCCTTTCGCCTCCTAAACCTTTCACTACTAAGCTCTGCCATTGCTCCACAAAAAACACGTACAGGCAAACATTTCTTTATATAAAATTAAAGGCTGCTTTTGTATTATGATGGAGGTGCTGCACAATGCCCAAGACCATCTGGCCTGCAAAGAAAAAAATTTGCTGGAGCCTGGTCTAAAACACACCTTGGAATCCTCCATGCTTTCTTTCTTTCTGTCTAACTGGAATGAAGGCATCTCTGGTGGCAGATCCACACAACAGAAGGAACCTCGTCTCTGAATGATGGCATGAACAGAGCTCACCACTCTACCCCCAACCACCCTCCCAACCAAGCAATGGCACTGGACTGTGGTGTGGGGAAGCAATAAACTTTTGTTATGCCACTGAAATTATGGGGTTATTTGCTAGAGCAGTTAGCCTCACCTGACCAAGTGAAACAGGACTAAATGAGATAGAAAAGATAAACCCTTAGAAGAGACAAGTAACTGCTTACCTGATTCTGAAGAGGAATTCCTGTGCTGGTTTTGTAACTGAGAAATCAGGATTTAAAGGGATGGTTTTGATTACTGAATCATTTTATAAATGTTCCTTTTGCTTTCAGGATTTTGGAATGGACAAGAGAGGGTACCTGGAAGCCCTGAACTGTAATTAAGCTGTTAAGACACATGAAAGTATTGTAAAAGCCCTTATCTCTTGTCTGGTACTTCTGTGACTGTCAGCTGTTACACCCTTTATCTGGTCATTTTCTTAGTAGGTGCTAATAATGGTAAGGAGAACAGTCATTAACTAGCCTCAGCCCCTTATATTTGGAAACCATCTGCTAAGCTTTGCCATTGAAAGATAGATAGCTCTGCCTCCTTTCCTTTCAATTTATGTTAACTTATGCTAACAATGTTTAACAATGTTTTCTTTTCTGTTTTGAACTTCTGCCTTGAATTTACTATCTGAAATGATCTCATCTTCCCTTGCTAGAATCCTTAAAAACTTTGAATCTCCTTTGTTCAAGGAGACAGATTTTGGGCTGTTAGGCTGTCTGCTTTCCTGTTACATGTGTAGTAATAAACTCTTTCTCTCTTTGAAACCTTTGGTGTCTCAGGAATTGGATATTGAGCATGTTGGGCAGAACAATCCATGGCCTTTGTCTGGTAACAGTTTGGAACTGTTATGTATCCCAGAAAAGCTATGCTTTTCTTTTCTTAAATTTCTATTTATTTATTTATTTTTTATTCAACATATCAACATACAAACACAAACATTCTTACCATATGATCATTCCATTCTTAATATATAATCAATAATTCACAGTATCATCACATAGTTGTAGATTCATCATTACGATCATTTCTTAGAACATTTACATCAATTCAGAAAAAGAAATAAGAAAACAGATAAAAAATCATACATACCATACCCCTTACCCCTTCCTTTAACTGATCACTAGCATTTCAATCTATTAAATTTAAAAGCTGTGTTCTTTTAATCAATCTTGTAGGGGCAGAACTATTGTGGGCTGGAGACTTTTGATTAGGTTGTTTCCATGAAGATATTGTCATGTTTTAGATGGTAGCCGATTGAGAAATTAGAGAAACTGAGTCAGAGTTTAAAATTTTATTGTCCTGAGGCGAGGTTCCCGGGTCCGGGTGCTCAGGATGGGGGCCGGGGAACCCCTTAGGAGTGGCGGGGTTAGATATAGGCTAGCTAGTGGGGGGTGCTGACAATGCCTACGGGGCCTCCTGTGGTAGGTTAGGAGTTTAGCACACTTTAGAGCTGGGGGTATAGCTACAGGCCATGTGCAGTGGGGGTCCTTTGTTTGTCAGGGCAGGTCCTGATTGGCTGAGTTTGAACAGCTGTATGCCCGGATGTTCACGGTTTTAGTTCGGGTGGGGGCCTTCCAGCCAGAGGCTACTAGGCCAGGCCTTACATTCCAGCCTCTTTGATATAATAGGGCATCGTAGTCTTTCTGGCTACTTCCTGTGGAGTGGGGGTGTCATTGGGTAGGGGCTTTTAGCTGGCCAGTGCTTCGACTGGAAGGGGGGCATAGGGGTGTAGCAGCATCTGATTGACTGTCACCCGAGAGAGTTCCTTGAGACCCTCTTGTAGGAAACTTAAAACAAAAGGAGCGAGCATTAACAGGAGGCAGATAACTAAAAATGGGGTGAGTATTGGGGTTAGCCACGTCAGGACAGGGGAGTTCCACCAGGAGGATGATTGGACAATAGCCTGCTTTTCTTTAGGGTCTTTTTGCAGTTTCATCAGGACGTTGAGGTTCTCCTCTACTAAGCCACTTTTGTTGATGTAGTAACAGGATTGTTCCTGCAGAAATAAACAAGGGCTGTCTTTTCTAATCCTGCTAATATACATTTAACCATTTGGTCCTGGTGCTTACAGCCTGCCCCTCCCACCTGATAGTCCCAGTTAGGTTCTTCCATGGGAACTGCGGTCTTACCAACCAGCATGTTAGGATTGGACAGGTGCAATTGATTCACATGCACAGGGAGGCAGCTATGATATGACTGTGCTCATTGGGGGTGAAGTAGAGGACAGGATTACATAAACGTCATGCCAGGTAAGGTCGTAAGCCTGGGTTAGTTGATGGAATTTTTTAATATATGCCGTAGGACTTGCAGAGTAGGACCCCAGGTGTTTTTTGATAGCTGCCAGATCAGAGAGAGAGAAGGGAACGTGAACGCGGACCATGCCCTTGGTTCCTGCGACTTCACGAAGGGGACAGAGAAGTGCAGAAGATGACGCTGGGGCAGAAGATGGAACTGGAGGGCCATGTGTATGAGCTGACTGGGGAAGTGAGAGGTTCTGGGGCATAGGGAGGGGAAGGGGGGTTAATAGGAGGGGCTGGCGGAGAGGCAAGCTCTTCTGGCTCATTGAAGAAAGCAGAAGCCAAAGATGAGGGAGGAGTAAGGGAAGGAGAAGGTGAGGGTTTCTTTGCTACAAGGAGGACTTGAGCGGTATTGCAAGTAGTGCATAAATCAGGCCAGGATCTTAGATGCCAGAAAGCTTGGACATATGGGACCTCCGACCATTTGCTGGTCTGTTGGCAGAAAGTGTAGCCAGATAGTGGATTAAACATCTGAGTGGGGTTTTTGGGTCTCTGCGAGACTCTTGGTTGCCCATAATTTAAGCCAAGTCCAGAAATAATCAGACCAAGTTGCGGCATCCCGAGGCATGGCCAGACTATTGGAACGGGGGTCACCCTGGGGGACTGGCAGGGAGGAATGAGAGTGAGGACGTCTTCACATCCCACGTCCCTGGAAACGATAGGAAACTGAGGGGTCCTCCAGGCATTCCCAGAGGAGGACTCGGTCGGAGAGGGGCTCCTGATGTGGCCGTGATTACAGACAGGTCCCTCCGGATGGCAGGGAAAAGACCGAGGTATGGACAAGGGATGGCTCACTGACTCGGAAGGCACAGGTCAGTAAAAGTCTGCTCAGAGAACAGGCTAGCCGATCGGCAGCGGAGGGGTCCCAGGTCTGTCGGCAAGGAGTCAGTTTCCCCGGGAGGGGTCGTGAAACTACTACCAGGTTTTGGCACCAAAATGTCATGTTTTAGATGGTGGCCAATCGAGAAATTAGAGAAACTGAGTCCACGTTTAAAATTTTATTGTCCCGGAGTGAGGTTCCCATGTCCAGGTGCTCAGGATCCAGGCCGGGGAAGTCATGCACCCCTAGAAGCGGCGGGGTTAGATATAGGCTAGCTAGCGGGGGGTGCTGATGATGCCTACGGGGCCTCCTGTGGTAGGTTAGGAGTTTCAAGGGCTTTAGGGCTAGGAGCATAGCTACAGGCCGTGGCTGGGGAGCATAACTATGGGCCATGTGCAGTGGGCATAGCTACGGGCCGTGTGCAGTGAGGGTCCTTTGTTTGTCAGGGCAGGTCCTGATTGGCTGAGTTTGAACAGCTGTATGCCCTGATGTTCACGGTTTTAGTTCAAGTTGGGGCCTTCCAGCCAGAGGCTACTGGCCAAGGCCTTACAGATATGACCCCACCGATTCAAGATGAGTCTTAATACACTTACTGGAGTCCTTTAAGAGGGAGACATTTTGGCAAAAACACCACAGAGGCTTAGAAAAGAAAATACCCTGGGAGATGCTAAGCATAAAGATGAAATCTGGGCTTTGACCCAGAGAAGGTAAGAGAGGATTCACAGACACTAAGAGAGAGAGAAATGCCCCAAAGATGCTAAGAGAAGATCCACAGGAACACAGAGAGAGCCACTGGAATCTGAAGCTGAAAGCAACAAACTGGGAGCACAGACAAGCAGACGTCAGCCATGTGCCTTCCCAGCTGACAGAAGTGTTCCAGATGCCAGCAGCCTTTCTTCAGAGCCTAGGTATCATCTTGTTGGTACCTTAATTTTGACATTTTCAAGGCCTTAGAACTATAAATTTGTAAACTAATAGATCCCCTTTGTAAAAACCAATCTATTTCTGGTATATTGCATCCTGGCAGCTTTAGTAAACTGAAACAATGCCATTCCTAATTCAGATTCCAGTAAAATTAGAATTAATAGAATGAAACCAAGGAAGAAATAGTAAGGCCTCTGAAAAGGTGGATGAGTAAAACAGAAGGTTGTCCCCTTCTTAAAACCTATTGCGGATAATTTTCTGAATAATATTAGGGTTTCACTTATGAAAGGAAAGTGAAGGAGTGTAGAGGAGGAGAATGCTCAAAAAAGAAGGAACGGATAGACCTCAATGGATCAAGGCAAACTTTATTTGAGAGCTTGAGAGGGATGGCTCGAGGAAGAGTCAAGCCTGGAGGACTGACTGAACCAAGAGCCATGCTAAGGGGAGGTAGAGGAACATATTCATAGAGCAGAGCTTGTTGAAATCGAGAAAGCTGAAAAGCAAAAGAACAATGTCTTTGTGGTTACACATCTGTGGTTAAATGTTTGGTATGCTTCGGAAATTGTTTGGAACAGGCAGGTGGGGCTCTCCAGTTTGCCAGGGTGGGTGAAGTTCAATCAGCCATGAAAAGTTAGGTCAGTTTCAATAGGTCAGGTTAGTTTCCTGCTTTCTGTTAGTTCCATCATTACAGACTCTGGAGGAGCATAAGAAGGGAGCAGGATAACATCATTATATCTGGCTGCTTCCTGCTGATGGGGGGGGCATCATGGGGAGAGGTCCTTGGTAAGCCTGGAGGAGGAACATTGCTTTCGCATGATCTTGAGTTGCAGCTTGGGAGATGGTGGTCATTTGTCCAGCAAAAAGCTTTTGTAAGAGATTAATAAAGAAGGGAAGGAAAGAGAAAGCTAATGTAAGACATATGAGGGGAGTTATAAGGGTTATGAGCCAAGAGGGGAGATTACCTAGGGCCATAAGGAGCTAAGTGAGGCTTGATCCCTGATTTTAGTAGCTAGGTCTCTAAGGCATTGAGCTCTATCTCAGACTAAGTGGAATTGGTTAGTATAAAAACAGCACTGTTCTTGGAGTAGTGCACACTTGTCTCCATGTGCTGTTAGGAGGATGAGACCACACCTCTTTTGTTAGACTACTGCAGCTAAGGAGTCTATTTGGTCCTGTAGAGCTATAAGCTGTTTTGAGACTTCCTGGAGGCTTGAAGCCAGTTGTTGTGACAGGATGGTAAAGCTGTATAATGACACACCTAGTCCTGCTGTTTCTGTAATTACCCCAGGTAGGACCCCAAGTGTGGCTAGTAGGGGATTTCACTAGCTGGCTCTTTTGATTTTTGGGGAGGTTGTTTTGGACCAGGTTTGTGAGGATAGGGGTGTCAGGAGGAGTTAGGTTTATTTGTGGTGATAGAAAGGCTAGTATGCATGCTCCAGTCCAGTTGGTGGGGAGACACAGGAAGGCATTTGAACCACATACCCAGAAGAGTTCAGATGTGTAGGCCAGGCAGGGTAACAAATTAATGCTGGAAACTGGGAAGAATTTACCTGCTCTTCAGTGTTTTATGTTTTCTCTGGTGTGCCAGATGGAATGTCCAAGGGCCATGGCTGTTAAGGGGCTGAAATTTCATTAGGGCTGTAATATTTGCGGGGGTGGGGGTGGGGTTCTAGTTGCAACATTAAGGCGTTACATTTGACAAAGTACCGAAGGTTTTCACAAGTCAGGTGTCTTCGGCAAGTCTAGGGGGAATCTGGAGGGTGTGTGGGGATTTCAGTTTGGCCAAGGGTGGTCTTGAAGCCTAGTATATCAGGGTGATGTCCGCTGCCTTGACAGTAATAGCTTCCAGGTTTGGTAGTTTCATTGAGTATGCTGGGGGAGGGGGGAGGCATGGTCCAGAGGTATGGGTTTCCAGGAATTCCTTTGATCCGTAGCAGGAGTTGTATGTGGGATGTGGGGGTGGAGAAGTATAGGGTGAGATTACACTTGGAGGAAGCTACATTTCCTGCTGGGGTTGATTCTTGGAAAAGGGGATGGAATACACACAGTGCAGCCTGATAGGCAAGAATTACATAGGTTTTGACAGGGCCTTGGACAGGGCATTGTGGAGGTTCCAGTTCAGTAAGTTTTTCTAGGAACTTGTTGATTGTGGCTCATTTGTGCCAAGCCTCACCATCACTCCACCAGTCCCCTTGCATTAGGTAGTATTCAGGTTGGTGGGTGACTGAGAAGTGAAGTCCTGCCAGTGTTGAGAGTCAGGTGGGTAGAGGGGAAGGGAAGGCTTGGTTCACAGTTTGGGCAAGGTGTAGACAGATCCAGCCGAAGCTAAAGAGGAGTTTGATTTTTTGAGGAGGGTGGTAGTAATGTTAATGTTAATGGTAGTAATGTTAATAGTAATGTTAATGTTGAGGCTGGGGTTAAAGAATGTGGAAGAGTAAAAAGTATCTAGGAGAGGAGGAGAGCCTGCCCTTTCATGAGTAAAATGAGAAACAGGATGAATGGGAATAAAGAGATCTGGGTTGGGTAAACTCCAGGTAGGTGCCTTGGAGCCACAACTCTTCCAGGAGGTGAAGAAGATCCGAAGGAGTTCTGATGGAGTATGGGTACCAGCTTAAATCACTTGAGAGGGTGGAAAGGAAATAGTTGAAGGCAGTGGGATTTAGGGACATTTGGAGGCAATGGGTGTTTCTTGCTCTTCAGTGATTTTAGGCAGCTGGGTAATTCTCAGGGAGGTTGGTCCTGTGGGTGTAGAGTGGTAGGAAGGTTTTAGACTTTTTTAAATTGGAGATATGGATCAAGAGGGCTTTCCTTCCAGTTTTGTGGCTGTAGGAGTGGTTAGGATTACTTTGTGTGGACCAGTCCATTTTGGGATTAAGGAGGAGGAAGAGCTTGGATGGGCTAGATATATAAGATCCCCTGGTGTTAGTGGACTGGGTGTATTAGTGGTGGGTTGTGGGCTAAAGTGTACCATTATATTTCCAAAGAGCTGTCCTGAGGTGAGAGAGGAGAAGGGGAAATAAAGGAGCGGGAAGGGAAGATGGAGGTATGGGAATTCCAGGAGGTAATAGCAGCCTTCTGAACAAAAGTTTGAATGGAGATAGGAGTAGGGGTTTTTTTGGGAGACAGCAAATTTTAGGAGGACAATGGGGAGTATATTAACCCAAGTTTCCTGGGTTTCAGAAGCAAATTTGGTGAGGGTGTTTTTACAGGTGCGGTTGGTTCTTTCTACCTTCCCAGAGGATTGGGGATGATATGAGATATGTAATTTCCAAGGGATATTAAGATAAGAGGCTAGACTTTGAGTGACTGCAGAGATGAACTCAGGACTGTCATCAGATTGGAAGGATGTGGGGAAAACAAATCATGGAATTACTTCTCAGCTTAGAATAGAAGATATGGTGGAAGCCTTTTGGTTAGCTGTTGGAAAGGCTTCAAGCCATCCTGTGAAGGTGTCTACTAGAACTAAGAGATACTTGAGCCTTCAAATGGGGGGTTTAAGGTAATATATATAGTTGTCAAGTTGGCAAGGGGTGGGCTGTCATGGTCGGGTTCATGTGTCAACTTGGCTGGGTGGTGCTGCCTGTTTGTCTGGTTGGGCAAGTGCAGGCCTGTCTGTTGAAATGAAGACATTTCATAGAATTAGATCATGATCATGTCAGCTGCATCCACAGCTGATTCCATTTGTAATCAGCCAAGGGGAGTGTCTTCTGCAATGAGTGATGCTCAATCTAATCACTGGAAGCTTTTTAGGGAGGATTCAGAAGAGATAGGCTCTCTTCCTGCTTTAGCTGGTGAGCTTCTCCTGTGGAGTTCATCCAGACTCTCCATCGGAATCATTGGCTTCAGTCTCCGCTGAGGATTTTGGACTCTGGGTTTCCATGGTCACATGAGACACTTTTATAAATTTTATATTTGCGAGTGTTCCCTGTTGATTCTGTTTCTCTAGAGAACCCTAACTAATGCAGGTGGTATGTGGAGGGAAGCTCAAAGTTTGTGGAGGATATCTCTTCCTATAAGGGAGACTGGGCAGGTGAGGATGATAATGAATGAGTGAGTGAATGTGAGATCCCTGAAGGAGCAGAAGAAGGAAGGGGTTTTGTGAGGATAGGTAATAGTTCCTGAAACTCTTACTATGATCTGGGTTCATTTTATTGTGGTCCCCTTCCACGTATTCAGGAGAGAGAGAGAGAGAGTTGCCCCAGTGTTGACCATGAAGGAAACGATATGGCTGGGCACCATCCCTACTGCCCTGGGCGCCTCGGGATTTTCACACTCAGTGGTAAGGGCAGTGGAATCTGGGTTCCCTTATTCCAGTAACTGTGGAAAGGTGTGTTTTGGTTCTGTAAGTGGGAGACCCGAGGGGTGGGGTGTCCACCCCTGAGGGCAATCCACTTTCCAATGTCCATTGTCTGCAACTGGGCCATGGCTTGGAGGGAGGTTTAGGGTTTGGGCAAGCTTTTGTCCAGTGCCCCTGGTTGCCGCAGTGGAAGCTGGCACCAGGTGGGTCTGCAGTTTTTTGTACTCGGGAGATGGGAAGCCGGGGTGTGGGGCCATGTTGAGGACTCTCTAGGGCCTTGGCTAAGAGCAGGTATTTGGTCTTGAATTTTTTCTCTCTTTCCCTCCTTGCCTCCTCATCCCATTTGTTAAACACCTGGAAGACTACATTGAGGAGTTCCTGTTGTGGAGTCTGTGGGCCTTGTTCAGGCTTCTGAAGCTTTCTTTGGATGTCGGGGGCAGATTGGCTGATAAATTGCACATGTAAGAAGAGGGTGCCTTCTGGTGTGTTGAGGTCCAGATTTGCACATTTTGTAACAGCCTTGGTTAGTCTGGCCGTTAAGAGGGAAGGGTTTTCTTCAGACTTTTGGGTAATTTCCTGTATTTTTTTTTTGTAATTTACCTGAATATAGGTGTTCTTGAGCATCCCTTCAAGTAAGCAGGCTATCACGTGGTCCCTATTCTGAATTCCAGGATCCCTGGGTTGTTATGTCCAATCCAGCTCATTGGTGGGGAGTGCCAGATCTGCAACTGGGTTAAGGTTTCTATTTTCACTAGGAAGGCTGTCTGCATATTCTCGGGTGGATTGCCAAATGTGGCTCCATTTGTCTGGGGTTAAGGTGGGCATGAGGATGTAATAAAGATCTGACCATGTAAGGAGGTAGGACTGAGTGAGACAGACAAATTCTTTGTGATATTTGGTAGGATTCTCGGAGAAGGAGCCTAATTTTTCCTCAATTTGGGACATATCTGCCATTGAGAAGGGGACATGAACCCAAATTGGTCCCTCCACTCCTGCCACCTCTTGGAGGGGAAACATGTGTTAAGGTAAGTTTTGGCCTGAAGTAGGTTTGGAATGTGTGTAAGAAGGAGGTCAAGGCTGCCTGGGGCGTGGAAGCTGGGGGTTCAATGGATGTATCCAGTGGGGGAACAGGAAAGGGCAGGTTAGGGCTTTGGAGGGGGGTGGTATAGAGAGGGGTCATCAGCAGGGTCTGAGTTGGTGAAGGTGGGGGTGAGGTTGGGGGAGTGTTTTCCTGGTGCGGCACTGGGTGGGGGTATCAGTCAGGAGTAGCTGGAGAGGAGAGCATGATTTACAAAGGAAAGGTCTGGAGAGGACATAGAAAAAGGCCTGGAGAGATGGTATCTCAGACCACTTTGTCATTTTGATGGAGGAAGGAGTCTAGTTCATTTAGAAGGACAGGGTCAAAAGTTCCAAATTCTGGTCATCGATGTTGATTGTCTGAATTGTATTGTGGCCAGGTCTGAGTTGAGAGACGGAGGAGTTTAGTGGCCTTTACATCAGGTGTTAAGCCTAATATTTTTAGATTTTTTGAGAGACAGGCTAGAGTTAAGTCTGCCAGGACAGAGGTCCTGGTCCCCATTTCAAGGGAGAGATAGTGAGGAGGAAGGCTAATTCTGAGAGGCCAAAAGGCCAGGGCCTTCAACACCAGGCAGGGCATCCCCTATCTGGTGAGGGGCAGGAACGGAATCCTCATTTGAGGGGGAGGGCATCCCTTACTCTGGCGAGAGAGAGAGAGAGAGAGAAAAGCCCACAGGGTGCCTCTGTAGGGGGAGAGTAAAGGGGGAAGACTCACCCACCAGCGATGTCTGAGGGTGATTTTAATCAGTCAGTGGTGGATGCAGTGGCTGAAATGGCAAGGGTCCCCTGATCTGTAGGTTTTAACAAGAGAGCAGAGGGCTAAAAATTGCTCAGGCTAGGGCTGTGTCGAGAGGACCAATAAAGAACCACTGGGATCCTTGCACCACTCACGTGGCAATGAGACCGCAAAAGCCATGCTCTCCTAAGAGAGGGTGGCTTCAGGTCACTTTCTGGTGGCCATTTAGCTTATACTGAGCTCAGAGGGTCATGTGGGTCCTGTGAAGTCAGGCATGAAAATGATAGAAAAGGAAAGAAGTTTGTAAAGGGGAAGGGTTTGAATAAAGGGGGAAAGAGCCAGGGACTGGGGGTCCCTTCATTAGACCCCTCTCTGGTTTTGGCACCAAAATGAAGGGAAAGTGAAGGAGTGTAGAGGAGGAGAATGCTCAAAAAGAAGGAAAAGATAGACTTCAATGGATAAGGCAAGCTTTATTAGAGAGCTTGAGAGGGATGGCCTGAGGAACAGCCAAGCCTGGAGGACTGACTGAACCATGCTAAGGGGAGGGAGAGTGGCATATTTATAGAGCAGCATTTGTTGAAATTGAGAAACATAAAAAACAAAAGAAAAATGTCTTTGTGACTAAATGTCTGTGGTTAAATGTTTGGTATGCTTTGGAAATTGTTTGGAATAGGCAGGGGGGACTCTCCAGTTTGCCAGGGTGGGTGAAGTTCAATCAGCCATGAACGGTTAGGTCAGTTTACACAGGTCAGTTCAGTTGCCCGTTAGTTTCATCAACTTATGTGATATAACTCAATTTGTGGAGCTTGATAAATACACATAATGTAAAAATATGACAATGTGCTTATTAGGTACAACTTATGTGCCCCAAACCAAATATATATATATATATATATATTTAACATTGTAAAGCATTGTGATGCACAGTCTACTATAAATGTTAGTATAGAAAGGAGATGTATACTAAAAATGCATTAATGACATATCAAGCACTAGAATTTGTTTTGCACTTTTTAAATACTTATTCACTTATTTCATTCTTCTTCTTCTGAAATTTCTAAATACCTAAAGATTTAAAGGGAAATTCCAAATTTTTTCTTTCTAATAATAATTCTCTAGGAATTTCTATGTGTATATTCAGTAGCAGCTTCCCTTTAGAGCCTCTCAAGTTTTGGTAAGAGCACCTGGAGCTTTTAAACTGATTTGCAATCATTAATTAAACTTTTTCACTCAGTATTTGTAAGTATTCAATTGCTTTCAGCATTCCTTCAGAGCAAGAGATTGAGCTTATGATGCCATCCAGTGAGAATTTTTCCTTTCAAGTAATGTTATCCAAATTAAGAACAATATCCCTATATCAAATTTGCCTCTTCTCCTTTGAGTGATATGGCACTTGCCAGAAGAAAAGAAGAACAGTGTGTTAGTTAGATTCAGTTGTCAACTTGGCCAGGTGAGCATACCTAGTCTTGTTGCTGCGGATTAAGCCAATGGTATGTGAACCTCATCTGTTGCTAATTAGATTTGCAGTCGGCTAGGAGGCATGCCTGCTGCAATGAGTGATGTTTGACTTAATTGGCTGGTGCTTAAATGAGAGAGCACAACGTAGCACAGCCCTAGCAGCTCGGCATTCCTCATCTCAGCACTTGCAGCTCAGCCCAGGCCTTTGGAGATGCAGAAAGAAGTCACCCTGGGGAAAGATGTTGGAACCCAGGGGCCTGGAGAGAAGGCCAGCAGAGACCATCCTGTGCCTTCCACCTAAGAAAGAACCTCAGTGGAAAGTTAGCTGACTTTCCTCTGAAGAACTAACAAAATAAACCTCCTTTTATTAAAAGCCAATCCATCTCTGATGTGTTGCATTCCGGCAGCTAGCAAACTAGAACAAATAGTAATTAGGAATCAGGGGAAAGCCATTTTAATGAGCCACTTCCCCACGGGGCAGGAAAAAGTGAAAATGTGAGTAAGGACATCGGCAGTAGAATGTGATAGCTATTATTTCTGTCTTTCTGGCCTTTTTTCCCATCCTTTTTTTTCTAGTAACCTTAACTCTTTTCATTGGGGCTACTGAGCACGCCTGGCACTCAGACCCATACCTGTCCCATCCAGAACATCCACAGTGAAAGTTCCTCTGGACAATGACTGATTGAAGATACGGTCACATGGCCTAGGCCAGGCCAACAGAAGAGTTCTAGCATGGAAAGTTTTACTTTTATGGAGAGTGACGTCTTTATTCCCTTTTTATGAGAGTTACAAGGCTATAGGACTGGGACTGTCCACAGCCATTTCTCTTGATATATGGAGAGAACCTGCACAAGGAGACAAAGGGCATCAACACATGAAGGGTAGTAATAAAAGCATGCACATGAGACAAATATAAAGAGAAACTGCCCTCAAGCATTGGGTCCCTAGCTCCACTGTGAAGGCAAGATTCTTACAACACTTTTGTGATGCTGTGAGAACCTCAGTGTTCTTCCCAGCTCCTGTTTTATGCTTAAATTAGTTGAATTGATTTGTTATTTAAATACAAAAAAATCATCCTAACAATTTAATTCTAGGAAGTGTGGTGGTAAAAGTGAGAGACCCCACAAATGTGGAACCAGCTTGGTCAAGAAGTGTAGGGTGACAGAGAGGATTTATATTTGTAATGTGGCAGCAAGAATAATTTTTATTGTTAGACCATGATTCTGCAGCAACTAGTATAGATGTGATAGAACTACATCAGGATGTTAAAATACGTTAGTTACTTCTTCTGGATTTTAGTGAAGATCTGCCAAAAGAAATGTAAGCTTGAGTCCAAACTGCTTTACATGAAAGCAGAAACAGAAGAGTATACAGCTTTATAAATTAAATCTTGTTCTGCCTAAGACCGTATGTTTAAATGACTGAGATGCACATAATCACATAACTTGCAAAAATGCAAAAACCAGCCTATCTCTCCAGAGTTAGTGATAGAAATACAATCCAAATGAGCTAAATCTTGGTCCAACTTAGAAAAATTCAAACTTGGAAAGACAACTGTCTAATATTCACAACTGTGAAAATTTCTAGCAGTCAAGTTTGAGAATGTAGCAGGCAGTACTAGCATTGCTCTTGTCGCCCAGCATGCTCTTTTTTGTTCTTTTTTTTTTTTTTATCATCACATGGTTGTGTATTCATCACCATGATCATTTTTAGAACATTTGCATCACTCCAGGAAAGGAAATTAAAAAAAAAAACAACTCCTACATCCTATACCATTTACTCCTCCCTCTTATTGACCACTAGTATTTCAATTTATCCAATTTATTTTACCCCTTATCCACCCTATTATTTATTATCCATATTTTCTTACTCATCTGACCATACCCTGGATAAAAGGAGCATCAAACGACGAGGTTTTCACAATCATATGGTCAGTCACATTGTAAAATCATCTTCAAGAATAAAGGCTTCTGGAACACAGCTCAACAGTTTCAGTTACTTCCCTTCAGGCACTCCAATACACTATAAACTAAAAAGGGATATCTATATAATATGTAAGAATAACCTCCAGGATAACCTCTCAATTATGTTAGAAATCTCTCAGCCATTTTGTCTCATTTCTCTCTTCCCCCTTTTGATCAAGAAGGCTTTCTCAATCCCATGATGCCAGGTCCCCGCCCATCCCAGGAGTTCTGTCCCATGCTGCCAGGGAGATTTACACCCCTGGGAGGCATGTTCCACCTAGGGGGGGAAGGGAAGTGACTTCACCAGCTGAGTTTGCTTAGAGAGAGAGAGACCACATTTGAGCTACAAAAGAGGTTCTCTGGGGGTGACTCTTAGGCATAACATTAAGTAGGTTTAACTTATCCTTTGCAGGAATAAGTTTCATTGGGACAAACCCTAAGACTGAGGGCTCAGCCTATTGATTCGGTTATCTCCACAGCTTGTGAGAATATCAGGAATTCTCCAAATGGGGAAGCTGAGTATTTCCTTCTATTCCCCCAGTCCTCCAAGAGGACTCTGCAAATACTTTTCGCCCACTGCCCAAATTACTCTGTGATATATTGGGGTATCACACTAACCTGGACAAACCGACAAGATCTCATGTCCTGTTCAAGATTCCATGTACTAATGGTGTTCAACTAAACTGACCATACAAGTGAAATTAGGTAATGTGTTACCCAAAATATAAATTTTGCACAAAATAAACACCTCTCCCTTTGGTCTCACACAGAAGTTGAAGTTTTAAAACATGGACCATATCATCCTTTACCCTGTTTTCTGATTTATCTTGGTCCTATTCAGATCAGCTTCATTCATATCTCTAGTTGAAGTCTGATCCTTTTTTCAATTTTTATTTTTATTTTTTCTATTTTTAACTTTTTTATTGAATACTATAATATAAATTCAAAGCAAAGAAATATGGGCAATTGGTTTGTTTCCATCTTTTGGTGATTGTGAATAATGCTGCTATGAACACTGGTGTGCAAATGTCTGTTTGTGTCATTGCTTTCAGCTCCTCTGGGTATATACCAAGTAGTGCTACTGCTGGGTCATAGGGTAACTCAATATTTAGTTTCCTAAGGGACTGTCAAACAGTCTTTGATAGTGGCTACACCATTATACACTCCCAGCAGTATTGCATAAGTGTCCCAGTTTCTCCACATCCTCTCCAACATTTATAGTTTCTTGTTTGTTTAGTAGCAGCCATTCTTATAAGTGTGAGATGGTATTTCATTGTAGTCTCGATCTGAACCATCCTTGCTTTCCTGGTATAAACCCCACTTGGTCATGGTGTATAATTCTTTTAATGTGTTGTTGGATTCAATTTGCTAATATTTTATTGGGAATTTTTGCATCTATGTTCATTAGGGAGATTGGCCTGTAGTTTTCCTCTCTTATAGCATCTTACCCAGTTATGGTATTAAAATGATGTTAGCTTCATAAAATGAGTTAGGTAGAGTTCCTTTTCCCTCAATTTTTTGGAAAAGTTTGAGCAGGATCGGTATTCTTTCCAGAATGTTTGATAATATTCCCCTAGGACGCCATCTGGCCCTGGGCTTTTCTTTGTAGGAAGGTTTTTGATGACTGATTGAATCTCTTTAATTGTGATCAGTTCATTGAGATCTTCTATTCCTTCCTGAGTCAGGGAAGCTTGTTCATGTGTTTCCAGGAATTTTCCCAAATTCATCTAAGTGGTCTAGTTTGTTGGTGTATAGTTGTTCATAGTATCCTCTTATGATTTCTTTTATTTCTTCAAGGTCTGTGGTAACACACCCCTTCTGATTTCTGATTTTGTTTATTTGCATCCCCTCTCTTTTTTTCTTTTTCAGTCTTGCTAGTGACCCATCAATTTTATTGATTTTCTAAAAGAACCAATTTTTGGCTTTACTGATTCTATTGTTCTTTTGTTCTCCCATTCATTAATCTCTGCTTCAATCTTTGTTATTTCTCTTCTTCTATTTGTTTTGGGACTAGTTTGCTGTTCTTTCTCAAGTTCCTCCAGGTGTGCTATTAAGTACTCAATTTTTGTTCTTTCTTGTTTTTTAATATAGGTATTTAGGGCAATAAATTTCCCTCTCAGCACAGCCTTCTCCACATCCCATAAGTTCTGATAAGTTGTATTCTCATTTTCATTCATCTTGATGGCTACTGATTTCTTGAGAGATTTTTTTCTTTTACCCACTGGTTGTTTAAGAGTGTCTGAATTTCCATATATTTGCGATTGTTCTCATTCTTTGGTAGATATTGAGATCCAGCTTCATCCCATTGTGATCAGAGAAATGTGTTTTCAATAATTTCAATGTTTTTAAATTTATAAAGACCTGTTTTGTGTCCCAGCATATGATCTATCCTGGAGAATGTTCTGGGAGTACTACAGAAGAATGTATATGCTTGTGCTTTGGGGTGCAATGACCTATATCTGTCTGTTAGGTCTAATTCATTTATCAAGTTATTTAACTTCTCTATTTCCTTGTTGATCTTCTGTCTTGTTGTTCTGTCTATAGAGGAGAGTGGTGTATTGAAGCCTCCTACTATTATTGTTGAAACATCTATCATTTCCTTCATTTTTTAAATTATTTTTTTAATTCCAAAAAAACCACCCCTCCCTTCATTTTTGACAATGTCTGTCTCATGTACTTTGTGAGCACAAACATTTATGATTATTATATCTACTTGGTGAATCGACCCCTTTAATAAGTATGCAGTGTCCTTCTTTATCTCTTATGATGTCTTTACATTTAAAGTCTATTTTGTCCAATATTAGTATTTCTGCTTTCTTTTGGTTACAACTTGCATGGAAAATCTTTTTCCATCCTTTCACTTTCAATCTATTTGTATCCTGTGTCTAAGATGGGTCTATTGTAAACAGCATATAGCTGGATTAAATTTCTTAATCCATTCTGCCAATCTGTATCATTTAATTGGTATGTTTAGTCCATTAACATTCAAAGTTATAATTGAAAAGGTGTTTCTTGAACCTACCATCTTATCTTTTTTATTTCATTCATCAGATCTATATATTCTTTTCCCTCTTTCTCTTTGTATTCTTTAAATTACCTTTAGTGGTACTCTTCAATTCTGTGCCCTCCTCTAGACCTCCCTCTCCTGCCTTTTTTTTTTTTTTTTTTTTCAGCTGGCAGAACTCCTTTTAGTATTTCTTGTAGGGCCAGTCTCTTGTTGACAAATTCTTTCAGGACTTCTTTACCTGTGAAAACTTTAATCTCTTCCTCTGTTTTGAAGGACAATTTGGCTAGGTACAAAATTCTTGGCTGGAAGTCTTTCTCTTTCAGGATCTTGAATATTTCATACCACTGCCTTCTTGCCTCCAGGGTGCTAGTTGAGTAGTCTGAACTCAGTCTTATTTGGTTTCCCTTATATGTAGTAGATTGTTTTTCACTTGCTGCTTTCAGGATTTTCTGCTTCTCATCAACATTTGACAGACTGATTAGTATGTGTCTTGAGGAAGGCCTATTTGGATTTATTTTATTTGGAGTCTGTTGGGCTTCTTTGACTTGTATATTTATGTTCTTTATGAGGGTTGAGAAGTTTCCCCCCATTATATCCTCAATTACTCTTCCTAGTCCTTTACTCTTCTCTTCCCCTTCTGGAACACCAATGATTCTTTTATTTGTGCACTTTGTTTTGTCTATCGCTTCTCTGAGTTCCAATTCAATTTTTTCCATCTTTTTTTTTTTTGCCATTTGCTGTTATGAGTCTTTGGAGTCAGTTATCCTGTCCTCTATATCACTTATTCTTTCTTCTGACTCTTCAAATCTGGTGTTGTGTGCCTCTAGTATGTTCTTTATTTGGTCAACAGAGTCTTTAACCTCTGTGATTCCTGCTATTTTTCTATTTATTCTTTCAAATTCCTCTTTATGCTCTTCTACTGTCTTCTTGATCTCCTTTATGTCATTTGCTATTCCACTTATTTTATTAAGTGGAGTTGTATGAACATCTTTGATTAGTTGTTCCAACATCTGTGTCTCCTCTAGTGTTTTAATTTGGTCATTAGGCAGGGCTTTATCTGTCTGCATTGTGATATGCTTGGTGATCTTTTGCTGTCTTCATGTTAAGTAAATATCTTGACTGATTTGCTTTGGGAGTTGATTTCTTTCAGTAGTCTAAGGCCTCGTGTTTGTAGGATGGTTGTACAGCAGGGAGCAGGGTACAGGGTGCAGCACCCAGTATGGTGATTTGTTTCAGGGTAGGTAGGTATAGGCCCAGGTTGGGGATGTTACACTGATGCTTGTGAACATGGGCACTCAGTGGCCAGGGAGGATGTAGCTGGGTAGGTGCACCAGTCTCAGGGGCATAACCCTGGTGGGCTCTGGTCTAAGGCATGGGGCCCTTTGTTTGCATGCATAGAGCTGTGGCAGTAGGTTGGCATTATGCCTTCGTGGATTGAGGGCAGATGTGGCCTGGCTGTGCAGGTCAGCACTTTCTCAGAGCTGGGAAGTATGGCTGAGGGCCATGCACACGTGCCGTTCTAGGACTGCTGTAATGTGCAGTTCCCAGAGCTGAATGATGTGATTGGGGGCCTGTGTGCATGCAGGGGCCTAGGAGTGCTGTAAACAGATGTGCAGAGCATGGAGGGGGGCAGGGCAAGGTGACACTATGGGCAGGGGGGCAAAGGTAGCCTGGGTATGGAGGTTAGTGCTCCAGCCTTTATGCACTGGCAACAGCCTACAGGGAACAGGGAGGGGGAGGTAGTGCTCGGGATGGGTGCAGGAGAGGTGGGTTAGGTTGCACTTGGGGTGGGAGTGTGGGGCAGGTACATGCACAGGGAGCTGGTGAGGTTGGGGCGCCTAGAGCACGGGTAATGGGAGCAGATGATCATGTTCGGGTGTGTGGGGCGTACGGTGAGTTGCCAGTCATGGGGCTACACTGGTGAGGGTGTGCGCCCAAGGAACGTGGCCTGGCTTACTTCCCAGTCCCTAGCTCCTGTTCATGCATTCCCATGGGCTTTGCGGGCTCCACGCCTCCACGGCAGGCTCCAGCTTTCTGCCTCTCAGTTCCTCAGCCTCTGCAACCAGGGTACCCTGTGAGGTGCACACAGAAGGCTCTCCCAGGTTAGCCGCACTCCAGAATCTTCACCTCAGTCACTCTCCTGTCCCTTCTCTAACTTTTCCAAGGAGCAGGGCTAATCTCAAGCTAGTCTATTTGGCCATCTTCCCTGACGTCCCTTTTTCAACTTTTTAAAAAGCTCCTGTATGGGATAGTGTGCCCAGCATATTGCTTCATATTCTGGCAATAACATGTACTTACTTTCTGGAAACTCTTACCACCACCTTCACCATGTGCTCAAGGTGGAACTATTCAAGAGCTTGTCCAATCCCTGATTACTATACCCACACATTAGAGATATATACCTCCACATTACATGGTATGGTGGTTTGAAGGTTTATGTATATCAGAAAAACATGTTCTTAAATTTAATCCATTAAATTTAATTCAAACCACTGTAAATAGGACCTTTTGATGAGGTTACTTCCGTTAAGGTATGGCCCGTCTCATTGCTTACAAGTTCTGCCTTTCATCTATCAGAACACAAGTTGCCGAGTTCTCTGCCACTTTTTAACAAGGATCACCTTTCCTCCAGTTTCCAATAAGACATTCATCGTTTTCTTTTAAGACTTCACCGGTAGCATCTTTAATGTCTACCAACATTCCACTCATGACAATATATGCACTCTCTAAGCTGAAAGAAATTTTCTCTAAAGCTCCCTTCAGAGCAATCTAGCCTTTACCCATTATCCACTTACAAAAGCACCTCCACATTTTTAGGTATTCGTGATAAGCATCCTTCTCTCAGTACCAAAATCTGTATTAGTTAATTATCCAGAGAAAGAGAGCAGACAGGCTGTGTGTGTGTGTGTGTGTGCGCACGTGTGTGAAGAGATTTATTATGAGGAATTGGCTCATGCAACCATGTTGGCTGGCAAGTCTGAAACCCATAGGGCAAGCCATAAGCTGGAAATTCTGATGAAAGTAATTCTGAAGTTTTGCAAGTCCATATTCCCATATTCCAAAGGGAAGGCTAGATGGTTGAACTTGAGGCAGATATACTTTCTAATTTCTGAAATCCTCATTTTGGTTTTTAATACCTCCACCTATTAGATAAGGAGACTCTCCATGTTATTGAAGGTAATCTTCATTTGTTGTACGTGTAATTAGCCATAGATGCAATCAACTGATTATAAATGTAAATACATTTACAAAATATCTTCACAGTAACAATACAAAGTACACTCACAGTAGCAATCAGGCCAGTACTTGCTTGACCAAAAACTGGACACCATAACTTAGCCAAGTCAACACATGAAATTAACCATCACAACATCTTTTTCAATGTTATTTTTGGTGACTTCAATTCAAAGACTCAATAAATTTTTATCTAAAATGGGTAAAAAATGGATTTCTACTTCCAGTCATGTCAGGCTAGATAATTCAGGTTAACCCTCCCACTGAGAGGTAGAACATTTGAATGAAGAGTTAATAAAATTTGTCTCATGATAATGAAGACCAATAAAATAGTGAAGAATTATCAAACCAAGATCCAGAGCAGAACTAAAAGCTTGAAGGATGAATTTTCCAGAGGGATAGTATGTCAGTTCCAAAAGAATTGTAACAAAGGCTTCAGAGCTAGGAGGGTACAGAATGGAGTCCAGATCTCATACTGAATTTCAATTTCCTCTTTTCTCCTTAGTGAATGCCCTCCACTTAGATTTGAGTCCACAAAGGCCTTATAAACCATGGAACTAAGGTAAATGAAGGTAGGTTGGCCTATTTAGGGATCATTGCTCAGCTTAAATACCTGAAATTGGATTGAGGTTTTTCAGATTACTTATGCCCCCATACGAGTGATAGAAGCAAATGTAAATCCTCTCTGGAAATAGATAACATTCCAGGCTCTAAGCGCTTTGTACAATATATCTGGCAAGTAATAAAAAAATAAAGATGCAGTGAAGGAGAAAAGAAACATCCAGATAAACAATTAAACCCAGAAAAAGCAGACAAAAGCCAAAAATAAACAAAACCCAAAATACTGACCTAAGGGTTTCCAGATTGGAGTTATCAGACGTAATCTTTAAAATAACTGTCATTAATATGGTTAATGAGGTGGAAGACAAAGTGATTAGAAACTGTATAAAAGAACTCAATGCATAGTCTAAAATGGAGAAATACTATACACCAAAATTAAGAACACAAAGGACAGATTTAGCAACAGATAAAGAAAAGTTGAAAAAAGTGGAAAAGATATGAAGGAAAAAGTCCAAAATGAAGCAAGGACACACAAAATGACAGAAATTACAGAAGAAAGGTCAAGAGATGAGGATGATACATAGAGAAGATATACCTTATGTTGTGTCCAGCAGCTGTTCATATATATATATACACACACATATATGTATGTATTGTGTGTGTGTGTGTGTGTGTGTGTGTGTGTGTGTATTTAACAAAATAGCATTTTCTCAAACGGCATAAAACAAAAAGCATTTATTTCTCAAGTGTCTGTTACTGTGACTCTCTGGGGTGGGTATATAGATATTAGCCAAGCATGGCTGGGCTGATGCAAGTTGCAATTTGAGTTTATTAGGTATATGTATATCTCATCCCAATTGAATGAACAAATGGCCATGTCTGTTTTTTTTTTTTTTTATAATTTTGAGTTCAGTAATTATTTGAATAATTTCAACAAAAATGTTTTCATCAGGGGTTGCATGGGTAGTTCAGTGGTTAGAATGCCTGCCTTCCATGTGGGAGACCCAGGTTTGATTCCCGGACCATGCACCCCCTTGCAAAATGCATTCATCAGGCAGTTATAAGAATTTAGTAAACTCTCTTTTAAAATGCATACTTTTAATAGACACTAGAGTTTCTTTTTTAAATTTCCTCTTTCTCTTTTTTTAATGCAACTTCATTGAAATATACTTACATACCATATGATCATCCAATGTATACAATCAATGACTCACAGTATCATCATATACTTGGCATTCATTGCCACAAAATCAGAAGATTTTCATTACTCCAAAAAAATAAAAAATAAAAAAGAACACCCAAGACATCTCATATCCCTTATTCCCCCAAGAAAATTATTTACTTTTTTTTGCCTTTATTTTCTTACTTATCTGCCCATACACAGGATAAAGAGAGTGTCAGTTACAATGTTTTCATAACCACATGGTCATACTGTAAAATGTAGTTATATAATTGTCTTCAAGATTCAAGGCTAATGGATTACAGTTCAGTAGTTTCTGGTATTTCCTCCTAGCTATTTTAATACACTAGAAACTAAAAAAGAATACCCATATAATGCATAAGAATAACCACCAAAATAACCTCTAAACTCTACTTGAAATCTCTTAGCTACTGAAAATTTGTTTCATTTCTTTTCCCCCTTTCTGTCAAGAAGGCCTTTAAATCCCATGATGCCAAGGTCAGGCTCATCCCTGGGAGTCATGTCCCATGTTGCCAGGAGACTTACTTCCCTGGGTGTAATGTTCTACACAGTGGGAACGGTAATGGGTTTATTTGCAGAGTTGGCTTAGAGAGAGGTCACATCTGAGCCACAAAAGAGGTTCTCTACAGGTGACTCTTAGGTAGAATTATAAGTAGGCTTAGCTTCTTCTTTGGAGGAATAAGTTTCATAAGGGCAAACCCCAAGATCAAGGGCATGGCTTATTAAATTGGTAGTCCCTAATACTTGTGAGAATATTAGGAATTTCCCAGGTGGGGAAGTTTAATATTTCCACATTTTCCTCAAGTCCCTCAAGGCGAATTTGCAAATGCTTTTTAATTTTTCTGTCCAAATTACTCTGGGATGTATCAGGATACAAGTAATGTCTTTTAACTGTGATTGCGGTGCCAAAGGCAGATATTCTCAATTTTAAAATAGTATCTTAATTACACTTGTTTTATATCTACTGATATCTCATTGGTATACAAAGTCTGGCTGAGCTGACAGAAAAACAAAAGAGCAAATTTACCTTCCTACATGAACAACCAATTTTCACGATATTTTCAACATCAGTCAATGAAGAAAAATGATCACTGAGATACAGGGAAACAAGGAGAGCTCCATGAATGCCCTAGTTTACTGCCTAGAGAATCCCGAGGAAGTATGAAGACAGAGAAAACACAGGTATAACTTGGGGTACTTCCTGAGACAGAAGATACAGCCTAGAGTCTGGGAAGACCAAGGCAGTTAGAGTTCACAGAACAGACCAGAAATGACAGTGCTAAACAAAGAAATAACTCCAGAAATATGTAGCGTCATTCCTTGAAAGGCAAAACTAAATTTGTAGAGTCTATTCTGCTCAACTGATGTGGCCATTACATGACTTCAGTAATAAACTGTTATAGAGTTTGTTATGCTAAACTGGTGTGGCCATTACATGACTTTGGTAATAAATTTGTAGAATTTATTATACTCAACTGAGGTTACTATTACATGACCTTGGTAATAAAATTGTTGTAGAGTTTGTTATGCTTAACTAAGGTGGCCATTACGTGACCTTGGTAATAAATGGTTGAAATGTACACTCTTAACTCGGAGGGCTGGTTATCCTCCTAGAAAGAGATGTATTTTGATAAAAAGAGTTATCTAGGTCCCAGGAAACTCCTCTCAGTTCTTAGCCAGTTCCCAGAGGACCACCTGGGCCCAATCACATAAGCTAATTGGAATTTGTGTAAAGATACCATATAAATTGCATGCAAGCAGTTAGACTAGAGAATGTCATGAAGGAGAGAGCGAGAGAAAATGCTGTGCTGTGGATTTCTGCCGGGCAGACCCTGAATGCTGTCTCCGAGATTCCCCAGCACTCCTCTTCAGCTGCTGAAGCTGCCCCATCTGGTGATGTAACTAGGTCTCATTTCTAATAATCTTTTAATTACTTTCCTAATAAATTTTGTTTTTATATCACTGAAGTCTGTGCTGTCCATGAATCTGAGCCTATAAATTAAGTGGCCACAAACTTCATGCTGCCTTTCATGCAACATCCCTGAGGATCCAACAGAGTACCAATCAACACATGCATATGAGGAAACTACTGGAAGCTGGGGGTAAAAAACCTGAAGGAATTAGAGGAAACAGAGCCTTGTAATCTCACAGAACCGTGAATGATGCCTATTGTCACAAGTCAGACTAAAAACTTCCTGATTCATGGGGCTATGGGAAGGATAATGAGAAGTATATTGCCTTAGTAATGGAGAAAAACTGGCCCTAGTTACTAGTTACTAGTAATGTTCTAGTCATATCTAAGAAATCTTAAAAACAAGACCTTAGAGGATCAAACTCTCCAAATAATTTAACTGCATCCCAGAACAAAACTCAAGAATATTTCTAGGTATACGAAATTGTGCACCACTCTATATGTTGAATTCACCATGTCTACAAACCAATAAAAATGACCAGGCATGAAAAGGCTCAAGAAAACCCTTGTTCAAGAAAACCCTTGTAAAGCTACATATTTTCTTTGCCATTCCACTTGGGCCACATCCCGCAAGTTTTGTTATGTACCATCCTTATGGTTGTTCACTCCTAATAGTTTAACACTTCTATTTTAAAACTTTGACCATTGGATGAGTGTTTTTCAATTTATAATAGAATAAAACTTAATTTTACCACTGTTAATCTCCTTTATTATTGCACTTTGTGGTGGGGGAATATAACTAAATGATATAGTTATCAGTTACTAGAATTTACTGAGATTTACTTTTGAAGTATTCCATAGCTTCTGTGGCATACATATAATTAATATTATTGTTTTCTATTGACTTATATTTTAATTTTTTTATTTGTCCTATGTATTATTTTTGAAAGAAGATAAATTCTCCCACCATGATTGCTGATTTATCTTTTACATTCTATGTAGGCATGTAATAAAGTACTTAACAGATAATTAATGATTAACTTGTATATTATTGCTTTCGATTATTATATTTTTATCAAATTACATTTAATACATAGGTTTACATTGATTTTTAGCTTGTAAAATATTTATATGGCCATCACAGCTTTATTTTATGTTCGTATTTTACAGAGATCTTTTCCTTACCTTTATTTTCATTTTTGTTTCATTTTGAGTTTGCTTCTTTTAGTTAGTATTTTAATTTTTGTGCAACCCAAGACTGTTTCTTTTTCCCTAAAAGTTATGTGCTACTGAAGTTTCTAAGGGTCTACATAAAAAGTCTATTTATAAAATATATGTAATCTAGTATCAAGATTCTAGTTTTTTCATTTAAATTCTTAGTTAATTTGATACTAATCCATAAAAGACATAAATTTCATCACTATTGTTGGATTCTGAGGATAAGTGTGTATTTTTGCTTAACCTGCCAATATTTGAGAATGTCTTAACTCAAAGGAAACACAAACAACACATGTGCACATTCACATATACTCACCCAATCAGCCGCAATATCTAAAAGAAACTCAGGCCCTAAATTGAACTGCAGGTTCTATATTCCAGATTTCAGAGACAGTATTTGGCAGTGAATTTCAATCTTTAGGAAAGGTGAGTGCATATATTTGTTTTTCTGTTATCCTCATTTTGGTTATAGTTTGGTTGTTTTTTGCATTTTTATCACTGCATTCTTTGTGAAATTGATGACAAGATCATTGGAGCCAAATAAAAAAGGAATTGCCACTTGAATAAAAATACTGAAAAAGCTAAGGTGGAAGATGGCTCTTGTGTGTGTCAGAGATTTATTTCATTAACTCTTTTCCAAAAAAATCTGGCAAATTCATAGATGGAAATAATTGAGAAAATATATTTTCAAAGGAGACAGTTCACACATATGATGTGTTTCTGTATGTAATTATTTCAAAATTTAGGAATTATGAAAACCCTTTTATTGTGAGACCTTTCAGTGTACCAGGTGTTGTGATAAGCTAGAGAGCCTGAAAATTCAAATCAATTAGGTTGTCCCTCCTCTCAATCTAGAAAGCATGGCAAGAAAAACAGGCTGTGGTGATGGACACTGGCTGAGTGAGTAGACGAAGGTCCAAATCCTAGATCTGTGTCGCCTGGCTCGAATTACTTATTTTTTAATTTTCTTATTGATAAAATGTAGTAAAAAGTAGTACCTACCTCAGACTAGTGTTGTAATTGAGAAAATGAATATAAAGTATTCAGCAGAACACCTGGCGTATTATAAAAGCCCAAAGAAATTAGCTGTTGCTGTTGTTGATGTTTCAAAGTCAAGGATGAGTAAAGATGGGAGAACTATTTCCACAGATTTCATGTTTTTACATAACTCTGTATTAAAACACATTCACTTTTGTAGAACAGTCACACTGTGGCTTGATTGTTGTCTTATTTAATATGAAAGACTAACTCTTGAAACAGGAGAGAGCAGAGGCTAAATATACTTTTCCAGGTGAATATATTATTCAGTTTAAATCTAATAAGTCATTAACTTCTCACACTTTTTTTTTTTTTTTTTGGAGAGGGTGAGTTCATAGAGTTGTTTAGTTAGGAAATCAGTCCTGCTCCAACAGACAATTGCAAAAGAGTTAAATTATGAACACTGTACAAACTGGAAATTTGTCAGGGAATTGGGGAGAATCATTTGTTTAGGAAATGCAGATTTGGGGGCAATGAAAAAAAAATTAAAGGTTATGTAGTTCTAAGGACTGAGTTTGATGTGAACATTTGACCAAAAATTGAAAAGATGAACTGATAACTCAGGATTAAAGCTATTTTACTTACGTACTAAATGATGACTAAGAAGATCACCCTGTGTTCAATAAAAAAAAATTCCCAATAAAGCAGGGCATTTTAACATTTCTCCCTGGGGTATTTTACTGACTCATTCCAATTATCCATTACACAATCTAGCAGAAATGGAAGAAAATGATGCCACTGGAGGAAGAACAGACAGGAGATGTCTACAGAACGAGCTGGGAATTCCCAAGGAGCAGGCACCCATTTGACTGCCCTGACAATCAGTTGTCTTTGAGCTATAGAATATGAACTAAAATACATCAAAATGAGAATATATTTCTTGTCTTCTGAGTCTTTTTATAGAAGTTTCTTAATTACTCAAATTCTAGGGTCTAATCAAAGGTCTTGATGAGAAGACATAATTTGGGCTGAAATGAGGTTTAAAAATTGTAAGATTATAGATTTTCTTACCACATGAAAAGGGAGAAAAGTTAAGAATCTTAGCTTCGTGGTCATTTAATAAATAATGCTGAGTTCATGGGAATCATATATTGAACCTTCTTGGGAAACCACTAAAAGCCTGATTCAGAAGTTCTGTGAAAAAAATGCTAGCATGTTATTTATAGTGAAGAGACTCCTTTATAAATGAGGGGATGTGTGCGCCACAGGACTTGTTCATCACTTTTCATTAGCACCTGTCATGGTCCGTGTTCTTATAATTTTCATTATGTAAATGTGATAATTTCACAAAATTACTAAGGGCAGGAATTTGACACTTCATTATGATAAACTTAGTGCCTAAAAAGTGTGTCATATACTGTGACTGTCACAGCCTGACAAAGATATTACAAAAAAAGAAAACTACACACCAATCTTTCTAATGAATATAGATGCAAAAATCCTCAACAAAATTTTAGCAAATCAAATCCAGCAATTAAAAGAATTATACATCATGACCAAGTAGGATTCATCCCAGGTATGCAAGGATGGTTCAATTTAAGAAAATCAATTAATGTAATACACCATATCAACAAATCAAAGCAGAAAAACCAAATGATCATCTCGATTGATGCAGAAAAGGCATTTGAAAAAATTCAACATCCTTTCTTGTTGAAAACACTTCAAAGGATAGGAATAGAAGGGAATTTCCTGAAAATGATAGAGGGAATATATGAAAAACCCACAGCTATCATCATCCTCAATGGGGAGAAACCGAAAACTTTCCCCCTAAGATCAGGAACAAGACAAGGATGTCCACTATCACCACTGTTATTCAACATTGTGTTGGAAGTTCTAGCCAGAGCAATTAGACAAGAAAAAGAAATACAAGGCATCAAAATTGAAAACGAAGAAGTAAAACTCTCACTGTTTGCAGATGATATGATACCATATGTCAAAACCCCTGAAAAATCCACAGCAAAACTACTAGACCTAATAAATGAATACAGCAAAGTGGCAGGGTACAAGATCAACACTCAAAAATCTGTAGTGTTTCTATACACTGGTAATGAACAATCTGAGGGGGAAATCAAGAAACAAATTCCATTTACAATTACAACCAAAAGAATAAAATATTAGAAATAAATTTAACTAAAGAGACAAAAGACCTATACAAAGAAAACTATAAGAAATTGTTAAAAGAAATCACAGAAGACCTAAGTCATATCATGTTCATGGATTGGAAGACTAAATATAGTTAAGATGTCAATTCTTTTTAATTTGATTTGCAGATTAAATGCAATACCAATCAAAATCACAATAACTTACTTTTCAGAAATAGAAAAACCAATAACCAAATTTATCTGGAAGGGTAGGGTACCCCAAATAGCTAAAAGTATCCTGAGAAAAAAAAAATGAAGTCGGAGTTCTCATGCTACCTGACTTTAAGGCATATTATGAAGCTGCAGTGGTCAAAACAGCATGACACTGGCATAAAGATAGATATACTGACCAACGGAATAGAATAGAGTGTT
Organism: Myrmecophaga tridactyla; assembly: GCA_004026745.1. Lineage (NCBI taxonomy): Eukaryota > Metazoa > Chordata > Mammalia > Pilosa > Myrmecophagidae > Myrmecophaga > Myrmecophaga tridactyla. The sequence continues at coordinate 31,832 of PVIY010019690.1, forward strand.
CAGAGATAGACCCTCTCATCTATGGACAACTGATCTTTGATAAGGCAGTCAAGCCAAGTTACCTGGGACAGAACAGTCTTTTCACTAAATGGTGCCCAGAGAACTGGATGTCCATATGAAAAAGAATGAAAGAGGACCCATATCTCACACCCTATACAAAAACTAACTCAAAATGAATCAAAGACCTAAACATTAGATCTAAGACCATAAAACTCTTAGAAGAAAATGTAGGGAAATATCTTATAAATCTTATACTAGGAGGTGGTTTCCTAGACCTTACACCCAAACCAAGAGCTTGGAAGAAAGAAATAAATAAATGGGAACTACACAAAATTAAAAACTTTTGCATATCAAAGAATTTCGTCAAGAAAGTAAAAAGACAGCCTACACAATGGGAAACAATATTTGGAAATGACATATCAGATAAAGGTCTCGTATCCAGAATTTACAAAGAGATTGTTCAACTCAGCAACAAAAGACAGCCAATCCAATTACAAAGTGGGAAAAAGACTTAACAGACACTTCTCAGAAGAGGAAATACAAATGGCCAAAAGGCACATGAAGAGATGCTCAACTTCCCTGGCCATGAGAGAAATGCAAATGAAAACCACACTGAGATATCATCTCACACCCACCAGAAAGGCCATTATCAATAAAACAGAAAATGACAAATACAGGAGAGGATGTGGAGAAAGAGGCACACTTATCCACTGTTGGTGGGAATGTCAAATTGTACAACCGCTGTGGAAAGCAGTTTGGCGGTTCCTCAAAAAGCTAAATATAGGATTGCCATCTGATCCAATAATACCACTGCTAGGTATCTACCTAGGTATCTACTCAGAGGACATGAGGGCAAGACATTTGCACACCAATGTTTATGGCAGCATTATTTACAATTGCGAAGAGATGGAAACAGCCAAAATGTCCATTAACAGATGAGTGACTAAACAAACTGTGGTATATACATATGATGGAATATTATGCAGCTGTAAGACAGAATAAAGTTATGAAGTATGTAACAACATGGATGGACCTTAAAGACATTGTGCTGAGTGAGATTAGGCAAAAACAAAAGGACATCTACTGTATGGTCTCACTGATATGAACTGACATTAGTGAATAAACGTGGAGAATTTCATTGGTAACAGAGACCATCAGGAGGTAGAAATAGGGTAAGATATTGGGTAATTGGAACTGAAGGGATAAAGATTGTGCAACAGGACTGAATATAAAAACTCAGAAATGGATAGCACAATACTACCTAACTGTAATACAATTATGTAAAAACGCTGAATGAAGCTGAATGTGAGAATGATAGAGGGAGGAGGGATGGGGGCATAAATAAAATCAGAAAGAAAGATACATGATAAAGACAGAGATGGTATACTCTAGGAATGCCTAGAGTATATAATGATAGTGACTAAATGTACAAATTTTAACAACTTTTTTTTGTATAAGGAAGAACAAAGGAATGTCAATACTGCAGAGTGCTGATAATAGATGGTAATTAAGATTTAAAAATCTTACCTTATGTGTGAGACTAAAGCAAAAAATGTTTATTTGGGACAAAATTTATATTTTGATTAGTGCATTTCTGAATATAACTTATGTAGACAGCTTAATTGAACACCATAAGTACAGGGAACCTTGAGTAGGACATGAGATTTTGTTGGTTTGTCCAGAGTTATGCCCCGATAAATCCCAGAGTGATTTGAACAGTGAATAAAACAGTATTTGGAAAGTTCCCTACAGGGAATGATAAGAACAGGGGAAAATTCAACTTCCCCAAGTTGAATTCTTGATATTCTCACAAGGAGTGTGGACAATCAAAGCTATAGGCTGAGCCCCGAATCTTGGGGTTTGTTCATATGAAACTTAACCCTACAAAGGATAGGTCAAGCCTACTTAAAATTAGGCCTAAGAGTCAACCCCAAAAGAATCTCTTTTGTTCGTCAGATGTGGTCTCGCTCTCTCTCCAGCCAACACAACAAGCAAACTCACCACTCTCCCCCTGTCTACGTGGGACATGACTTCCAGGGGTGTGGACCTTCCTGGCAACGTGGGACAGAAATCCAAGACTGAGCTGAGACTCAGCATCCACGGATTGAGAAAAGCTCCTGAATGAGCTGAGACCCAGCATCAAAGGATTGAGAAAACCTTCTCAACCAAAAGGGGGAAGAGTGAAATGAGACAAAGTGTCAATGGCTGTGAGATTCCAAACAGAGTCGAGAGGTTATCCTGGAGGTTATTCTTACACATTAAGGAGATATCACCTTCTTATCCAAGATGCAATGGAGAGGCTGGAGGGAACCACCTGAAAATGTAAAGCTGTGTTCCAGTAGCCATGTTTCTTGATGATGATCATATAATGATATAGCTTTCACAACATGACTGTGTGATTGTGAAAATCACGTGTCTGATGCTCCATTTATCTACCTTATCTACAGATGAGTAAAACATATAGTATAAAGATGAGAAATAGGGGTAACAAATGTTAAAATAAATTTAGAGTGAAATGCTGGTGATCGGTAAGGGGGAGGGATGGGGGTAATGGTATGTATGAATTTATTTCTGTTTTCTTTTCATTTCTTTTTCTGAATAGATGTAAATGTTCCAAGAATGATCATGATGATGAATATGCAACTAGGTGATGATATTATGAATTACTGATTATATATGTAAAAAGGAATGATAAAAAATTACAAATGTTTGCATTTGTTTGGTGTTTTTTGGTTTTTTAAAAAAATATAAAAAATTAACTAAAAAAAGAAGTCACTGGGGGCAGGCCACGGTGGCTCAGCAGGCAGATTTCTCACATGCCAAGCCAGAGACCTGGGTTCGATTCTTGGTGCCTTCCCATGTTTAAAAATGAAAAAAGGCATTGGATACCTTTCACTGATAGGCTCATTTTAATAAGGTTATAGTGAGGCAGAAGCCATTTAAAAGTGTATTTTCTGTCATATGGCACAAAACTGCTCATAATAAGGTTTTAGTGAGGCAAAAGCCATTTAAAAGTGTATTTTCTGTCATATGGCACAGAACTGCTCATAATAAGGTTTTAGTGAGGCAGAAGCCATTTAAAAGTGTATTTTCTGTCATATGGCACAAAACTGCTCACACAAGTAGTGGCGGGAACAAGACCATGATGTGAGTATTCAGTTGATAGTCAGAATCAGCATATCACATTTGGCTGCTCCATAGGTAGCCTCAGACTAAAATAATTCAACAAAGCAGACATACAATAACACCTAGTCCAATAACTCCTAAACCTGCTTTTATATCACTACTGCTAGCTTACTCTGAGCTTCAATAACTATTTCTTTACCAGCCTAATTAAGTTTAAATTCATGGAAGACCATTCCTTCTTTCTCCTAAGAATATGACTGAGGACAAAAAGAAGAAAAAAAAAATCCTCATTGCAATTTATGGAAGACTTATTAATTGAAAAAACAGTGTGGGGGTGAGCGGTTGGGTTAGAGTCCATCCTATTTATTTGATTCATGACTAATGAGGGCCAAAAGGAAGTTGCAGGCATGAATTACTGGGTCATGGGAAATAGGACCAAGTAAGAAAAAGGAGACTATAGAGTTAGAAAGCTGGGAGGACCTTTTTAATAAAGTAAAAAAATCAAGATGAGGATAAGCAACAGAAGGAACAGGTACAGAAAAGATTAAATAAATATGCCTTTTTCTAGGTACACTTAACCTCGTAGCATACAGGTTAGTTTTCCCCTTCAACTCTGAGGCTCTGAGGCACTGCCTCAATGGGTCTTGGACAGAGAGGGTAGGTAAGGATAATACCGGTGAGGAAAATTCCAAGAAAACTGGATTCGAGAAACTAGCTGATCTATTTCTTCTTTCCTTTATTGCCAAATATTGAAGGATTAAGTATAGAAGCCATATGTAAAGTTGAATTTCTACTTTCCTGACTCATGGGTTGTGTTGTGTTCTTCCCATTTTCCCCTCAAATTTGTGCTGCAGATGACAAAGTTTATTTCAAATTTTCTATTTGAAACATTTCTGGAAATTTTCTCCTCTTGATTAGTTAAAAAATTTATTAGAAGTAGCACTGATATCCTGGGATTGATCATTATGTCCTCCCTACCCAACCCAGTGAGAACAAATTTTAGGCATGATTATAAAGATTCCTTTCTTTAAGGGTAGTAAGCAGATTGAGGAAACCATTGTGCTTTGTAGAATGTTGCACGGATCTCTATTTGTGAAAGGATGATGGTTACACTAGAAAAAGTGAATATAATCGTAAGTTTTCTTGTGACAGTCTTCCCACTCCAAATTGGCCAAGATGTGAGAGATAGGGATTCAGGTGTAGTTTTAAACTATTAAGAGGAAACAGTGTGAACAGACATACAAGCCCAGGCCAAATAATGTTACTGATTAAAATGAAAAAACTCATACAGTGCTTACCCACATTTCTGTCTATACACAGATCTACCTTGATTTGGAGCAGGTATGGAGAAGAGACAGGGCGAGTTCAGAGATTTTGCAAGCACTGAGATGAATAATCAAGAAAATGCAAGTTGTCATGGCTGCCCTGGATTTTAGGTAAGCTACTGAGGCAATGAGATATTTTCATGCCAGACAAACAGCATTTCACCCTCCTTCCTCCAGTCCAAAGCAACATAGAAATAACAGTCATGCCTCCTGCTGCTGTTCTGAACAGACATAACAAACCATTTGCTTTCTAGGAACAAAGACCAGCTGCACATAGTTTTGCTGTCATTCCTTTGTTCTATTATTTCTCACTACCCAAAAACATTTAGTAAATAAGTTAATAGTTATTGGTATTTAGAGAAGCGTAAACAAATAAAAATAAAATGAAAAGACACAGATGGCAAAGACACAGTATTACCACAAAAAGTGGTGAATGCAGGAACATCCTCAGCTTGCCAGGCTTTATGTGAAGCTTGCATTTTTTTTATCCTTGTCTTTTTGGTTTCTGGGTCCCAGATTGCTGGGCCCGGGACTGTTGTTATTAAGATGCTTCTTTCTTCTGGAAATTTTATTCACCTCCTCCTCAATCTCCTTCTTCTTGTCTTCCACTTTCTTCTTTTCTACTTGGTGTGCCCATTTTAGGTCGAACTTATTGTGAAGCTCTTTCCCTGAATCTTTGAGTTCAATTTCTTTTTGAACAGACTGTAACATTTGTCTCATTTCTTACTTCCTCAGTAGTCCTCCCAAGAATTCACTCTGCTGTCTTTCATTTGTCTGCTGAAGACTGAAGGGCTTGCTATCAGGATCCATGTCTTTGAAGCCCACCTCCTTGCACTCATAGTGCCAGTACAGTTCAGTGTGAAGTGTGAGTCTGTTCTCACAAGTCTTCCATGTTCACTCAGATCAGTATCTCCTGGAGTTTCACAAAATTACAATGGTTTACATTCTCAACTTGCACCATACCCCAAAATTACTGCCTTTGCCATTTTTTGCTGCTGACCACTGCAAATGGGAAACAGATACTCACTGTTGCATTAATCTCTGTCACTGTTTCTTCTTCTTTGGGGAACTGGTGTATCTGGATATCACTGATGACTAGTTCACTCATGATCTTACTCTTGAATTTGTGTAATTCATTCTTGGCAATGGTGTCAGCTTTTGCAATTATTAGAATGATGTTCAACTTACTGTCCAGCGTTTTCATGGTGACCAGTTTCAGGGATTTCAATGAATTTCCATAGAGACAGGCATAGATCCTTGTATCCTTGTAGGTGAAGAAAGAACGTATGATCTCCAATTTCTCTTGCAGATAGGCCTCAAACTATGCATCAATATACTCCACTACTAGTTTATAGCTATAATCTTTATTGTATCCAAATCCCATGGTGTCAACAATGGTTAACTTCAGGTGTACACTGCTTTCTGAAGCTCATAACTTCTGGCTTTTAATTGGACACCTGGTTCATTGTTAGTAACTGGGTCACTTTCAAATTTGGTGTTGGACAGTGTCCATTAGCACTGATTTCCTAATACCTGTCTCACTATACAGGATGTTGAAATTGAATCCTTGAGAAGGAGACTTGTTGACCAGCTGGTCAGGAAGACTGTCAAATCCAATATGGCCAGAGAGGGACAAGTTTCAAAGCTCTTCATTTCTCCCAAAATGAGATTATTTTGCTTCCAGAATCATATTTCCCTTTTTTTTCTAGACAAACCAAAGAGAAATTGATGAAACAGGTAATGTTCCTAATGTCCTTTTATCTTTTTGAAACAGAGGGTCTTGCCACTGCCACAGCCAGAGGTTACAGCTCTGGCTCCGACGGCCTAGAAAATGTATTTTTAAAAGCACTACACACTCCAAGTATATTCAGGTAAAGGGGCATCAGGTCTGCAGACAGTTCAGGAAAACATGCATAAATAGTAGAGATTTTTTTTAATTATAGAAGAACAGATACTCTTAGCTATTGGATATGAACAGCCCTGAAAAACGGACTATTTTAGAGAAAATACGATTAATAATGACTACAGGAAGTAGAAATCCTGAAATAATTACAACTAGGGAAGATAGTGAAGGGTTTGTCAAAACAGTTATTGCCACTAAAAGTTTTTATCAAAGAGGTTAAGGGTAGAGGGAAACTTGTTTACCATGGAATAAGGGTAGAAACATTGTGGAAATGTGGGTATAAAAGGCAAGGGAAAAAAGACAGAGGTACAGGAATAAAAGTGTAGAAGAAAACAAATGATCAGAAGTACATTTTTAACTCTCAGGCACTATACAAGAATAATAAAAAATTTATATCATGGTGGCAAAATTTTCATACTTACACTTACTCCCAGTCGAAAAAACCAGCTGCCAGTTCTGTGGGCACCAAGAGTAGCAGACAGAATCCAATGATTGCCTGAGACGCCACACCTATTTAGCTCTGGCAAAAGCCTAAGGACTAGGGAATCTTCCCGGTGACTTAAAAAATGCCTTCGATGGCCCATTCAGGCTGGTTTTATAATTGACTGAGCTTCACTATGTTTGAGTAATACAGGTCCTATACATGTGCTCCTTAATTTACTGCAGTCTAAATGATGAGAGGGCTAAAACAAGCTCATTCCACCTTCAAAGCAGCATCCTTAAATAAGAAATTAAATAATGTATTACTTGAAGACAGACATAAAAAGAGCTTTATGTTTCACTCCTTATTGATAATGCCTTTAGTTTTCTTTATCACCTTTTGGAAGCCTGAAATAACCTTTATATTTGCTTTACTTCTCTTCTTGGTTCCAACCTCTCACTTGGACTTTTTCCAAGATATCAAATCTACATTAAACAGAACTTTATTACTTTATTCAACAGTTGTAAGCATATCCTGCAGATGATTTTCCTGGTTAATGTTTCCTCAAACATCAAAATCTCTTTGAATTCGAGAATGTCTTAATACAATTTTTTTTCAGTATGTATGTAAGAAAATTTACGTCACAAACCTTCAATACGACTTTGTGTTAACATATAAAACATAAAATTTGCCACTTCAAACGTTTTTTTTTTTCACATGGGCAGGTACCAGGAAATGAACCTGGGTCTCCAACATGACAAGAATTCTACCTGCTGAGCCACCATAACACTGCCCCACTTTAAACATTTTTAAGTGTACAATTTCAATGGCATTAATTTCTTTTACAATATTGTGTGACCATCACCACTTTTCACTACAAAACCTTTTTCATTATCCAAAACAGAAACTCTATCTATGAAATAGTAATAACTCCCCATTCCCACTATTTCTAGACCCTGCAACCTCTAACCTTCTCTGGGAATCTAATTATTCTAGAAATTCCATGTTAAGTGGAATCATACAGTTTTTGTTCTTTTTGGCTTATTTTACTCAGGATAAAGTTTTCAAGGCTCATCCATACTGAAGCATGTATCAGTGTTGTGAATTCTTATCTCATTGTGGTTTTGATTTGCATTCCCCTACTGGCTAATGACATTGAGCAGCTTTTTATATGCTTTTGGCCATTTGAATATCTTCTTTGGAGAACTGTCTATTCAAGACCTTTGCACATTTCTAATCAGGTAATTACTGTCTTCTTGTTGCTGAGAGGTAAGAGTTCTTTATATGCTCATTAAACACTTATCAGATATATGACTTCCATTTATTTTCTCCCAATTTGGTAACTTTTCCTTTGATGAACAAAAGTTTTTAATTCTGATGAGTCCAATTTATCTACTTTTTCCTTTAGTTGCTCATGCTTTTGGTGTCATATTTAAGAGCCCATTCTTAATACAAGGTTTCCCCTGTTTTCTTCTAGCCATTTTATGATTTCAGCTTTTACATTTAGGTCCTTGGTTCATTTTGAGTTATTTTTTGCACATGGTATAAGGTAAATGTACAATATGATATTTTTAACTCAACCATCTACAGAAAAGTCTCAAGTTATATTCCAAAAAGAGAATGTCATACCCATGTGTACTTTTAAAAGTAAACTAAGTGTAAGCGAAGAGGACTTTGCTAACAGTTTCACATTACTGCATACATAGCAATAGTTAAGAACTGTAATGTGGTCAGAAAGTGATGTTTTAACGACATATTTCACTAATTTGCTATATTTTACTTTATTACAAGTACACTTGAGGAAATAGCTTGGGGGTTTTGGGTTAAAGTGTATCTCACAATTTTTCCCATTTAAATTGCCTACAGGCTCCCAGGAGGTTCTCAGGGGTTGAGGTTGAAGGTGTGTTTTGTATTTTCCTGAACACATGTAATTTTTAGCAATGGACTACTGAAGCAAGACAAGACCCCATTTAATTGCTGTTTTCTATAAGCAAAATTAAAAATAAAATATTTAAAACATATTTTCTTTGAAAACAAAAAATGTCACTTATTTCCTCCATTTTCATTTGCCCAAGTCTATAGTGTTACATAATGAAACCAAAAAATGAACTAAATAAAGTACTTTCTCACAGTTTACTTTGGATAAAATAATTGAAGACAGTTTTACAACGATATATTGTACAAAGGAATGGAAAATAATTTAAGAGAGTATTTGAAGCCCTGGTTTCTAATATATTCATAAATTTCCATTTGCTCCCATGCCTACAAAGCATGGCCTGTGGTAGCCTTCTCCCCAAGTTAACAGTGGGGATATTTTCCACAAAAAAAAGGACTATTTGTGTGTGGCAAAGAAAAGCTCCCCTTGGCAAAAGAAAATAAGGGTTTTCTGCATCAGAAGTGTCATCACATCAGTCTTTCCAGTTCTGCAACTCTGAAGCAATCAAAACACCATTAAACACAGACATTGCTGTTTACTTAAAATATTTGAAATAATATGTAGGAATAAAATTTTCTCACACCTGTATAGTTAAATAACCATGATTTCCAGCAAAGCAGCAAGTATCTTACTTATTTTCATTGCCTTTTTCAGTTTATAGATCATTTCTTCAACTTTTATGAAACTATATCAAACCAAAGCAAACAAAGAAAAAAAAATCAGTTCAGCGAATTTCAATGCAAGAGGACACTTATCTTCTATCCTTTTTACCACCTTTCCTCTTTCCAGAGAGTAAGTTTTCCGGCTTTATATCAAACACATGTCTATCTGCCTCCCCTTTCTTCCCCATCTGATTCATCTTCTTTTGAGCATTCTTCATTATGGTCTTGGCTTTCTTCATCATCTAAAAAGGGAGGGAAAAAACAACCATATTCAGTAACTTTAGTTACTGAAAAATCAATGTCCGTTTGTGTATAACCATAAAACAGTCCATTTTAATGTCCTCAGTCTGCTAAGTTCTGTAAAGACCCAAACAGTCTTGTTCACTGCCGTTTTCCCTCAAACCCACCACAGAGCAATAGGAACTCAATGAGTATCTGCTAACGAAGACTTAAAAAAAATCATATCTAGCACACGTTTTATGCTTATAAGGAACAGATAAATTTCAAACCTGGAAGATTAGAGTACATCTCTTCTTATGATGTCTTAAACAAATTATGGAACTGCAACTGGTACTCATGAAAATTTACTAATCACATCTGATTAACAAGCGACAAAAACAATACTAAAATCCAGATTTCTAGATGAAAATGAGGCCATGATTTCAGGTAAGTTACTACTGTCTAGTCAATGGGGATAATAATACTTATAATGGTTATTATGAAGATTAACTAGTAAGTGTAAATGCCTGAAATATCACATGTACTCAAGAAAATGCACTTCCTCCCACTTTCAGTTCAGTAAGTGCTCTTTACCTCGTCGGCATCTTTCAGTCTAAAACTTGCTTTTTAAAAAAAAAATAAAAAAGGCTGCTTGACAGCTTTATATGTAAACTTTCTCCTACAGGTGAATTCTCATTTTTTTCAAAATGAAAAGAAGTTACAGCAAAAGAAATTGTACATTTAAAGCTTCTTTCCCCAAAGACCCTATAAATGATTATATGATAGCAACCAAAGCTACCAACTTGAAAAAACCATCCCCAAATAGCTCACTCTGAGTTATTTCCCTAGTACGGGGCTAGTTGGAACTGAAGGCCCAGGGTTTTCAGTTACTGGGTAGGTACCATATGCTAACACTTCCCTAAATTGCTGGGACCTAAGTTCAGACTACTTGGTGCCCGGTTGTATTTATTCCTATTCCATAAAGCCATTCTTTGGTTCACCTCCAACCCCCACCCCAGCCCCCAACAGGAAAGCATTAAGGAATGCTTCACCAGCTGAGCATGCCACTGTACCCTAGCCCAAGCACACTTCTCTATAGAATGGCCGGGTATGGGGGATGTATAACTTTTAAACCTCTGCCTGTCACTTCTCATCTGTTCCAAATGATAACTGCTGGTGTTTACCCTGAGCTTTAGTGTAATAAATAGAGGTTTTGTTTTGCATGGGCAGGCATTGGGAATCAAACCTGGGTCTCCAGTATGGTAGGCAAGAACTCTGCTTGCAGAGCCACCATGGCCTGCTCAATAATAGAGGCTTTCAAAATTATTATATTACATTTTACAGACACTAACCTTGGTATTTTTCCAAGTTTTCATTAACGTGGAAATAGAAGATAATGTATGTTGCACTTGTGTGTGTGTAAAATAAATGGACAAAAATGAAAAATAAAAAAGCATCGCGGTCACCTCACATGAATGGCAATGTTAATGAAAACGGAATATTCAACTAATGGATGGGAAACTTCCCTCAATCTCAGAGATCATTTTGTTAATTAAGCACTTGTGAATGCCCAAAGTTTTCCTAAAAGTTTTCACATATTGTGAAAAATAACAAAACTGAGTCGTGAAAATATCATCCTTCTGCACCAATGGCACAGGATCCTTGAGTCTCTTATACAAACGTCCTGAAATAGTCTCTGACAGGGAACTAGAGCAAAGTAGCTAACATGATTTAAGCCACTATTCTCATCTAGTTAACAAGGTATGCATCAAGTGAGTCCCTGCAAATCAAAATTCCTTGCCAATAAATCTCAATAGAAATGTTGAAAGTTCTAATTTCTTTTCTCCCATATTTTTCAAATCTACTTTTATTCCCACAGATACCAAAAATCTTGGCCTTCTTTGACAAAGTTGTATGCAACTATATAAATATCTGAAACCATCCCTACACACTTACATTGTCTTTATCATCCATGTCAACACCAAGATTACGCATCTCATTCTCCAAAACATTCCGCTGAACCTGAAAAAGAAACAATAGGGTAACTTTTTTTTTTTAATTAGTCTGATGAAATACTAAAAATTCAAAGGAAACTATACCTTTTATGATGATTTTTAATACTCTTTCTTTCTTTGGGGGGGAACACGGGCAGGCTCCGTGAATTGAACCTGGGTCTCTGGCAATGGCAGGCAAGAATTTTGCCACTGAGCCACCGTCATACCACCCTTTAATACACTTTTAAAAGAAACTATATTTTTCGTGGGATTGCTTTCAAGTTTTTGAACACCTCAACCTGATTAGTTAAATCACAAGAAAATGAACACTTACTATGCATTTTATTGTGTGAAACACGTTACGATGTTACATTTATGTTTTTCTATTCTTCCCAACAACGCTAGGGATTAAATAATTATTGTCTTCACTGTATGAACAAGATCACTGAAGCTGAGAGGTTAAGCAATGTGTCCAAAGACCCAAACCAAGGGGAGAGATTAATCTGTGCTGTCACAGCCAAGGCAGGCCAAGAATTCCTTACCACTGACAGAAGCTAGAGCATGGAATCCTTCTAAACACTAAATACTGCTAAGAGGAAAACAAAAAATCTAAGTCTGTCAATACCAGTCATTTGCCATCATATGAAATGTCTTTTCAAATATATGAATATTCATTGATAGATTTCTAGAATTTCAAGGTATTTCCTTTCCTTTTCCACTAGAATTTCAAGGTATCTCCTTTCTTTAACTTCCCAGCATCACTATCCTCCTTTTTAGGGAAATTGTTCCTCTCGACTGCCTGCCCCATATGGTTCAGGTATGCTGTCATGGGACCCTGCTCTGGTCACAGGGATAAGGACATGCCCTAAGCCTGATATGACAGACTCCCACCTCCTGCCCCTGGACACGTTATAGAACTGAAGAGATGATGCTCTAACAAAGAGAGCTAAAAAATGGATAGAGTCCTGACATCATTTGATGCATTCGTGCCTGAAGTGTGATTCTTGCCACATCAGCCAATAAACTGCCTTATGGGTTTCAATTAAGACTGGGTTAGGTTTCTGTAACTTGTAAATTATGTTTCTGTAACTTGCAAAAGATAACAGTCCTAATTCAAACAGAAATGAAAGAATAAGAACAGGTTAACTGATGGCTTTAAGCTTCTACAATTTCACAAATTACAGTCTTAATTCGTACAGCTGCAAAGTGATTGAAACCAAAATTGATGGCCTTGAAGCTTGAAAGGCCAACAAAGGACACAATAATTAATCAAAATATAAATGATCAAAAATCAATTTTGTAAGTCAACATATACTAACAAAATAAAATATGTAAAATCTATTGGTCATCTTAAGTTTGCTTAACCATAGGCATATTTAAATAAAATGTCCAAAAAATCACTGTAAAACCTTTGTTTGCACAGTAAGATACCTATTTTTTATGGTTCTAGGTGTACTGTTTGTTTTCTTAAATAAAAATATATATATATATATTTTTAATTTGTATATGGGCAGGAGGCACCAGGGATCGAACTCCAGACCTCCAGCACGGCAGGTCGGAGCTCTGCCTGCTGAGCCACAGCAGCCGCCCCTTAAATAAAAATATTAAAAAAAGGAATCTTATGGCAACATATGGGTTGAAAAGTTTGATTTAGTAATGATTACCCAGGAATCTACTTTGTGAAGAAATAGGCCATACCTCTTTGCAAAGATACAAAACTTGCCTTTTTAGCAGTTCGAGGCATTCTGGGTCCCTGTGTATTCTTTTCTTTGTACTGCAGAATTTTTAGTTTCTTTTTTTCTCTAATTTGCTTTGCCAACTGTCGGATTTCCACCATTTCCTCATCTTCACTTTCAGATTCACTGTCATATTCTCCAGCAGCTGTTCTTAGTTCTTCTTCTTTTTCTAACTCTTTCAATTTCTTTAACAAAAAAAGTCAGAGTTAAACAAAATTAACAACAAAAAAACTCAA
>PVIY010019691.1:0-45390 GCA_004026745.1 Myrmecophaga tridactyla
GGGGATTTTGGTGGGGGAGGGAAATACAGGTAGGGTGGAGGATGTAGGTGAGATGTGGGATATAGGTGGGGTAGAGGGAGGTTAGTTGGGGTATGGAGGAGCGCCTCAGGTCCAGCAGTCCCCCACTTTCCTATCATGAATGACTTCAGACTACACAAATGTGAATGGGAACTCTGGTGCTGAGATCCTGAGAGGAGGTAGCAGAAGCCACCAAAGGCTGTGATGGGGCATCTGGGAGTCAGGTGTAGGGACAATTGGCCATACAGGCAGGAGGAAGATATGGAGAAAGGAAAGACCACCTCTCCTTACCTAGGAATCCACAGAGACGTTCCTGAAAACAGCTTGGGTTCTGGAGTACTCTAGGAAAAAAGAGAATTTTGGAGGTTAGGTACCATATTTAGCAGCCACAACACTCATTTCACATACCAAGGCACAGGATCTGGAGTCATGCAGATGTGGAACTGGGCCTTACCCATGACTTAGTCGGTATGTGACCTTGGGTAGGTGGTGGAAACTCTCTGTGCCTTAATTTACTCAACTGTAAAAGGAGATCATACTAGTACCTTCCCCACAGGGTTGTTGATAATATTTGATATTTAATGCATGCAATTCATTTAGCACACTGCTTAGCATATAACAGTGATCCTTTCATACAGCAATAATAATACTTAATATTTATTGCTTGCTTAGAAAGTGCCTAACACTGTTCTGATTCTTCCCATGAGTTAACTCCTTTAGTGCTTATAGAAACTCTATGAGGTAGGCAGAATTATGTTGCCATTTTTGCAGGCATAGAAACGGAGGCACAGAAGCAGTCAAACCACCTGTCCCACTAAAATGTAAGTGGTAGGTGGTAGGCTGGGGTTCTAACTGCACCAACCTGGTCCTAGCACCTGGACTCTTAACCACAATGCTGTACTACTGCCTAATTTATTACAAATAAATGTTAGCTGTTGTTATAATATTCTCTTCTCGCAGAGAAAGCCTATCATACACACACCCATCAAGAACTCATAATTCAGCCAGTAATCACTTGGGCAAAGGGGGTTAATGCCAGGGTCAGAAGTCAACCAACCAACCAATCACGCCCTCACTCACCCAACAATCTCTCCAAGTGTTTGTTGAGAATCCCTATGTATCCAATTCTCTGTTAAGCACTGGGTAGGGATTCAAAGAAACAAATGCTCTGGTTAATGATCCTGCAGTCAGATCAGCCTCCAGGAAACAATCAGGGGCAACAATGAGAAGGGGAGGGCACTGGAAAGGATGAGGGCAGGGCCTCAGGAAATGGGAGACCGCGCCTGGCTCTGGCACCCACTCTCTGGGTGATGTTCTGTCCTCCAAATTGTCTGACCTCTCTCGGTTTCATCTTTGAAATGAGGGGATTAACTGGAGGCTTTTAAATTCTGTATTCTGATCTACAATTCTGACTTTCTTTCAATAAGACTAACTTCTCTCCCCAAACAGTCCATTTTTGAGAAAATATATTATAATTCTTCATTTATCAAAAAAAAACCTTGGCTAAACACAGTGTCAGGCACTATGAATAATGCCAAGGGTATCAACATAAGAGGTTGCCTCCACTATGTAATTAGCCCGGCAAGCATGATGAATTCTTACCACATGGCATCTTAGCAATCAGAAAACAAGGTGAGAGTGCAGCCCTGAGGTCGTCTGCACACACCCAAGTCTGCTGAGATGGCCCCAAAGAACTCTGTACCAATCCAAATTCCAGGGCCCAAGTGTCCAGGTGCCCAGCAGTTTGGGGGATACTATGTGTCATGGTCAGGGTCATGTGTCAATTTGGCCAGGTGGTGGTGCCGGTTGTTGGTCAGGCAAGTGCTGACCTGTCTGTTGCTGTGAGGACAATCATGGACTTAAATCATGACCATGCTGGCTGCATCCACAGCTGATTGCATTTGCTAAGGGGAGCATCTTCTGCAATGAGTGATGCTTAATCTATTCACCGGAAGGTTTTTAAGGAGGAGTCAGAAGAGACAATCACTCTGCTTCAGCCGGCCAGCCTCTCCTAAGAGTTCACTGAGGACCCTCATTGGAGCTGCTGGCTCGCAGCCTGCCCTACAGACCTTGGATTCTTACATCCTCACGGTTACATGAGACACTTTCATAAATTTTATACTTATAGGATCTCCTGCTGATTCTGTTTCTCTAAAGAACCCTAGCTAATACACCATGCTAAGGTGACAGGGCAGATAAGAATGTCTGGAAAATAAGGGGCTGAAACCAGACAATAAGTGAAATGTCTGAGTCAGGGGGTAGATTTATTTTCCAAAAGTTAATAGTGCTGTATAGAAAAAATCCAAGAAATAAGAATTAAACTAGTATGTAACTACTTGACTTTTCTTGTTTTATGAAGTATACCAATGGTCATTTTGAGAAAAATCTTTTCATTTGTGGTGTATATGTGCACTCCTGCTTTTTTTTTTCTTCTCTGTCTGCTTATATGGCGGGGGTCACATTTCATTCTCTTCCACATGAATATCCCAATATCGCAGCACCATTTGTTGAATTTGTTGTTGTTGCTGTTGTTGTTTGAGTGCATAGGCCAGGAATCAAACGGGGCCTTCATGCACGGCAGGTGAGAATTCTACCATTGAACCAACCGTACACACCCTGAGTCCTGCTTTTGTGAGAAACATTTACTTAGACACAAGTTGCTATTCACTTTATTTAAAGATCAGTTCATCACACTTAGATACATTTTCTCTCACAAAAATTCTTTGGTGGGGAATAATTTCATGAATATAATACTTCCATTAATAAAGAACTGATTTTTAAAAATACTTTTCATACTTTTGATGAAAACAGTTATCTGATTTTCTTTATGTACCACAATGCGCAAGCATTGTTTGGCTAATATAATAAATAATATGAATTGTCAGATAAGATATTAAATATTTATGAATTTAATTTTTAATAAAGATGTTTAAACAACCCCCAAAGCATTCATCAATATTTGACATGGGAATAGTAGCATTTTGGTGAATTCCATCTCCCACCACTACAGAAGTTAGCACAAGATGTTTATGGTTTTCGGAACATGGTATTCTTCATAGGATGGTTAAATATTGCATCGGAGACAGACAAACTTAGGTTCGAAGCCCAGCTTCCACCTTTTCTAGTTTGTTGCCCTTAGATAAGCTGCTCAACAGCCCAAGGTTCACATTTCTTTATCTGTAAAATAGGAATAATAACACCTACCTTGAAGCATCATTTTGCCTATTAGAAATGAGACATTGGGAGTACGCAATGCAGAGTAGAATGCCAATAAATGGTAGCCAACTCTTTTCACAATATGCAGGGAAGAGAAGTTAGGCTTTCCGGATAAACAGTAAACAGATTTTTGGTGTTCATATTAAACTGATGCTTCAGGCTATTTCTTTAAGGAATACTCTGAGTTTGTAACAAGTAAATTTCAGAACTCTTCTAAGAGCTAAAAGTTCAGAAAAAGTAAACAGGAATGGGCTTCTATCTTGCCCTCCTTTGAAACTCTTGGATTCACTTGTATCTTACTGCCGTTTTAAGAAATCTTTTGCTTGGGATGGGAGAAGGGTTAACACAGACCCATTAAGAATAGAGAGAGAAACCACAGCTACCACAATTAAAATCTTTTCCATGTTGTCATTCCTTATGATTAAAGCAACCAAAATAAATTTGTGGGATGGCTTAAATGAGGGTGTGAGGGACAAGATCATAAATTCTCTGGCTTTCATAAATTCTCTGGTTTTTCTTTTTTTATGGTAGCTATGGTGATATTTTCATCCTATTTATCAGAAGGTAGTTCAATCAGAGAGGCTTATGATAAAATATATGCTCTCACCAAAATATGACTTCTGGGGATATGTTTCCATTGGATATATGTTGCCTGTGCCTTGACTACAGCAAGAAATATTGATTTAACTGGCTTTAATATCCAATAGGTATTTGTTGACACATGGAAATGAAAAATATAAAAGCCATGAAAGGCTTGATATATAGGTCAAATCCCATTTCAATTCACCCCAAGGGACCATCCAAAGTCTTCTGCTGTATTGGAATTTTGTTCTGATGCTTGCTCAATTCACAGATAACAGGGATTTTCATTATAATGGGATTTGCTACATAAATGAATATTGTTAATGATTTTTATGTAGTAAATTTATCGTAGAAAGTCCTGAAAAAAATCATTACATACAAAGCCTCTCCCTTTTCTCCACTCTGGAGTCACGACTTGCCATCTACCTAAGGTGTGCATGTTCTCTCCTCAGTGTCTGATTGATCCTCGCTTCTCTCTCAGTGCCAAGTTCATAGCTGAGGCTCAGGAAATAGCTACGAAGATTGGAGGTGAATGAAATGTGGCACTAAAGCAAATGAAAAGTTCAGAATGTTTCCTGTGTAGAAGAAACAAAATTTAGAAATTGATTCAAAATGGGTATAGAGAGCACGCTTGGCAATCACCATTCAGCATGCTCAAAGAGCCTTGGGCTCAGTGGGACTTCTGCTGACTCCCTTCTGCTAAGTGGTCACAGAAGCTTCTCAAAAAAGTTGAGCACTTAGCTCACACAGTCCCATCTCTGGGGAGCTCCACAGAGACATTTCAATCGATCACTCATGGCCTAAAATACCTGTGTGAGGACCCTACAGTATACCCCAAGCTGGAGCAGCCAACGAACAAATCTTGTTCTTCTAAAAGACTGAGAAAAAGGGACACCATCCTTGGGTGGTATTAAAAACATGGTATTAAAAACAAGGGAGCCCACGGTAGCCAAGGGAAAAGGATAACGTACAGCCCAGGGTTGGGATTTACTCTCTTGCAGCCAGACCCAGAAGCAGTTTCTAAACCTTTATAATAACCAGGGCTGGGGGAAACATCAAACAGAGATTTCCAGAAAATTTCCATGGATACTACCCAATGTCAAAGTTCCCAACTTCTCATTCTCTTTCCCTCTTCCCTCCAACAACATGATTATTCTAAAAATCCAAGAGTTTCCTGTAATTTTTATAGTGCAATCTTACTGGATTTTTCAATATTTTAGTCTTTTTCTTTGCCCCTGTTTTACTGAAAGTCAAAATATGCATCAAATATACAGATTTTGCTTCTATCTTGGAGCATCACATCATAGACCTAAATGCCTATTTCTACGAAAGGTCCTTATCATGTTAAAGGAGTCACCTATTGAAACCAAAGGGCTTCCCCCCTTAGAGGAATATGCTCTGGGAGTGAGTATCCTCACTTGGAGAGCTTCAAGCTAGGCACCAGAGGTTTCCAGAGCAGAGAAAGGGGTCTGCTCTATTATTATTGGATAAAATACAAATGAAGAATTAGAAGGTCTAGTGAGGTTAGCCAGGAATGGTGCATTTTTACAAATATGTTACAAATATTCCCATTCTTCACTTGGAAATATTTTAAATGTTAAATCAGCTCCTCCTCCAAAGGGATGACCTGTGGCAGTTAATTCGTAACTTAGAAACTCATTGTAAAAACATCTCTGAGTTAACCAAGTATTTGCTCACTATATCTGATTCTTCAAACGACCTTTAGTCCAGTGGGTGCCATTATCTCTATCTGAAGGCAGAGGGATCTGAGCTGAGAGATAGGAGAGCACTTTGCCCAGGTTTACACAGCTATGAGGCAATGGAGGCACGACTTAAACACACCTGGCAGATTCCATATCCATTCTCTGTTCACCGACCTAATTACTCACTAGTTGTGTACAGCCCGAATTTAACTTACTGGGTCCTTCAACCTGTAACTCTACCATGGGAGAAATACTATTGGCACGCCAAGTCGATGGCCCATATTTGCCAAGGTCTAAAACATTTTCAGCTATTGGGCTACGAGTGACGCTGCTTCTCCTTTGCCAGAAACTAAAATGGCTGAAGGAAAACCAGAACCATTCTAAGACGAGAATGTGCAAGTTAAAGTGTTATAAAAATTCAAGAATTCAAAAACCAAACATAGTTCTCCTGACTAGACAATAATTAATTATAAACTCTGCAATATAGTTCTTGGATATGAAATATTACAGCTTGGGTTTTTTGTTTGTTTGAGTGTTTCCATTTTTACTAAGAACTGAAACTTACAAAATGATAAACCAGGATTGCCCTATTAAAAGACAACTTCACTTGTTTCTTTGTTCTAAGAAGCTGTGTTAAGTACTGACTGGCAATACCTGTACCTTGATCTTCATACTAATTATGCATTTTTCATAGAAAATTGACTGTCACATTACATGCTGTAAGTAAGATTTGAGAGCTGACAAGAAAAATTTTCCAAATGGCTGACTTTTTAAAGACAACCTGTCAGTACACCAAATAATTCATTGAGGGTTCATATGCTTTGTCTCCCCTCTATCTCTACGTATACCTACAGTAATCATATTACTATTATAGCTCTTTTCTGATGTATAATCTTATTTATAAAGCTAAAGATTTCGTTCCCTTCCAAACCCCACTCTCAGACAGCAAATTGTTCTTCTAGTATAGCAGCAATGACTCTTTTAGTATACCAGTATACTGCCAATTCCTTTTGACAGCACCAATTTACTTTGACTGTTACTGTTTAATTCCTAAACTGATTTAATCACTTGACGTGAAATACTCTGATTCTTAGGGAAATAAGTAATTCTAACCTAGGTCCTATGGCTAAAGCAAAGAACAGTTTTACGTTAATGACTAAATAAATATTCTTTTCCTTGAGGTTTCCTTTCATCAAATAAGCATATCGATGTTTTATTTCCTTTAGTTAAGACCTCATCATAATGTGGCGTGATTCCAAAACATATGAGAACATACATACGCAAAAGGCACCATACTGAGTAAGCCAAGAGTTCCAGCCAAGAATCCTATCTTTTACGTGGTACCAAGTGATGTTTGTAGAAAGCACAATGGTAACTATTCATTCTGCCAACATCAAAAAGACAGGCCTGAACTGTATTCCAGAGTGGAAAAAAAAACCAAACCTTAAGCTTTGAAATCAGACAGCTGGCTTCAAATACCATCTCCATCACCACTACCTCTGGGACCTTGAGCAAACTACCTATCTCACAGAGCTTTCCCATCTAAAAAAATGGGGTAATAGGTTTATCTCAAAGGAGTTTTGCAAGAGATAAATTTTGGCATAAAGAGCCTCACGTATAACCTGGCACACTAGTAGGCACTAAAGAATTATTCTTTATTTTCTGGCTCCTCCACAAAATGCCATTAGTAATTCACTTTGCATATGTCATCAAGAGATATGCACAAAATTAATGTAAAGGATATTAACTATGGTATTCTTTTTGATATCAAAGTTTAGAAATGGTTTAACCATAGGGAAATGGCTACATTAAGATTTATTCATAATTGAAATGTATGTACTTCAAATAATTTTCAAATAGGATTTTATGACAAGGTAAACTTTTACCCTAGAATTTAATTGAAGAAAACAGAAAACTAAGCCTGTATCATAGCAATCATTTACTGAGCATTCACCATGGATCCCCACCATGCTATGAACTTTACATGCATTATCCTACTTAATTCTTAAACTAAACCTAAGAGGTGCATACTACCATTAACCTCATTGTTCTTAAAGCAGAAAATGAGATTTAGGGAGTTTAAATAATAACAGTTACTACATAAGTAGCATAACCAAGATTGGAATCTCAGAGTGTCTGATTCCAAAGCACTTTTAACTACCATGTCATACTGATTCTTCAGTACATACTTCTTATGTACTTCATGAGGTTACTTTTATATAAAATATGCACATATACAAATGTATGTATGTGTGCACACACTCACAACTAAACACACATGCTTATCTGGAAGAAAAGTACACCAAACCCTAACAGTGCTGATCTCTGGGTAGTGAAATGATAGCTGATTTATTTTTTATCCATTTCAGTGCCTTCCAATTCAAGAAGTACGTATTAATTTTACAAGCAGGTTTTTTTTTTCAAAAAAGAAAGTGTGTATATGAGAATAGTTTATAAAATATAAAATACTGCACAAATATTAGTATTTTTGTCAAATGACACTTTAGTCCTTGACTTACAGGTTTGGGTTTCTTAGTGTTACTCTTCTTTTACATTATTTTGTCTTTTCATCAAGGTCCATGGGGAAAAGTAATGTTAAAAAAATCTTTTTTTAACATGAATACAACAAAACACAGAACAGAAAGCAATGTACGTATGTTTGACAGATATTTGACACTGATATAAAAAGCCAGAGTTTGTGTGAGGAAAAACAAAAGCTCTTTTCAAACAATACAGAATTTTCTACTTAGAGAAAATACACCCATTAGTGACATGATGCCAACAGCGCCTTCTCTGTCACGGAACCATTTACGTAGATGCCGGCACACTGCTTGGATATGTCTCAGGCTGATTACTGTTTACCTAAAGAGGTGAGACTATAATCGTGTGTTGGAGTGACACCTAAGAAGTGATTTCCTGTCACCTCTCCAATTCGTTTTCAGAGCAATGATTCTATAAACAGAACTAAATGATATAACAAGAAAAGCAACTCCTGTGAACCTAACAAGATCATATGAAATTATAGGCAATGAATGAATTATTTTTGCAAAATTGTTTTCTTTTCAAATAAGATTATTTCAATATTATTTTTAGTGAATTTTTCAAAAGAAAAATTAATGCAATCTAGAAGTCACTCCAAATTAACCTTGTTTCATGTTTACAATAGGGTTCTATGATGGGCAATAAGTGGATAAGCAATGATAGTGGCTCACAATATTAGCAGGGCATTTGATTAAGTCTTCCCTGATTATATTCTCTTAGACATCCTGGGGAAAAGAAAGTAAACAACTAAAAGATTAGCAAACTATTTTTTTTTAAGTAAACTAACAAAAGTCCCATGACATCAAAAGTCTCTTGAAAAAAAAAGCAGAGGGCTCTATCTTTAGCCTTCTTACCCAACATTTTATCAATGACAGAGAAAGCACCATTCTCAGATGTGCCATTGATACACGAGTGAAAGAAAGATCACTGATAGACTGAATTAAAAATATTCGAATTCAAATGTGTCATGATAGGAAGAAAAAGTGATTTGATTTGACAAAAAGAGACAAAATTTAACAAGGATAAATTTTTGTCTTTACATAGGTTTACACAAGTACAGGAGGAATGAGATCTGGTTTGTTAGCAGTTGTTACAAAATAAAAAAAAGACTTGGAAGTTCTACTGTATTCTAAGCTGATATAAACTAATAATGTACTGTTTCTGATGCACATAGAAGACCAAAACAATACTTGGTTAGATTAATGAAAGAAGAGTGGCCTCGAATAAGGAAGTTAATAATAGCTGTATGTTTTCTACTCAGAAATATGATGCTGAATTAAAGATAGTTCATTTCTGAAATGGCATGGACACAGTGACATGTTCCTAAAGGAGTGTTAACAGGATGAGAAACATCAGTTGAAAGAAGTGGGACCAGGTAACCTTGAAAACCAAAGACTTCGAGGAGAAGATACAGTAACGATGATCAAATATTTGAAGAGCTACCACACAGAAGGTGCATATTTATTCTGCAGCATTCCCAAGGGCACATGGAAGAGCAGTGGTGAAGTTTCTGGGAGGGAGATTTCCTCCCAGAGGAAAGGCATTAAAATTATTTTTGCTTATCTTTACTAGATGACAAGTATTTGTTCAACCACAAGTAAGACAAGGCCCAATTCTAAATCGGGGCTTAAGCTCTGGGAGCATTGTGTAGTAGTGTCAGTAGAAGTTTTCGGCATCATAAAATTGTGAGCTTCTCCTTCCTGGAGATGAAATGGAAGCTGATTGAGTAGGGATGGTGTATAAGGGATTGATTCCTGCATTTGGTGGGACATTAAACCAGGGTGTTCTAGTTTGCTAGCTGCTGGAATGCAACACACCAGAGAAGGATTGGCTTTTAATAAAAGGGGATTTATTTTATTAGTTCCTCAGAGGAAAGGCAGCTAACTTTTAACTAAGGTTCTCTCTTACATGGGAAGGCACAGGGCGATCTCTGCTGGCCTTCCCTCCAGGCCTCTGGGTTCCAACAACTTTCCCCAGGTTGATTTCTTTCTGCATCTCCAAAGGCCTGGGCTGAGCTGCAAGCGCTGAGATGAGGTATGCTGAGCTGCTTGGGGCTGTGCTATGTTGAGTCTCTCATTTAAGCACCAGCCAATTAAATCAAACATCATTCACTGCAGCAGACATGCCTCCTACCTGACTGCAGATGTAATCAACAACAGATGAGGTTCATTTGCCATTGGATCATGTCCACAGCAATAGAACTAAGCACCTTCACCTAGCGAAGTTGACATCTGAATCTAACTACCACACAGGGTATCCACTTTCTATGCTTCTAATTTTATATCAGTAATGTTCATGAAGATACTATAAGCAATATCTAAATATTCCTCATCTTAATAAATGAGTTTATATATTCAATGCCACAAACTAATATTAAATATAATTTTTAATCGTCAATTTTAATTTGGCGGAGAACAGATTTACATTTTCTCCTTAAGGGGTCACAGTTTTGATATGACATTATATTGAAATGTGGCCATGGTATTACAATGGGGTGATCAATTGCATCAAGAGCAGAAGTCACTGGAAGCCCCAGAAGTGTACTGAATCTACTCCACCACTCAGATTTTACAAAAGAAATAAATGAGACAGGACATTAGTAGGCATAGTAGCTGGCATAACATCTTCCACTTCCACCTTTCAAAATTACTGAACTGCCCACATTCCTATAATAAACATTCATTGAAAGGAAATGGCCATGTGTCAGATCAGAGATTTCACTGCTCTTTATGGCACGTCAATAAATGGATTTTCTCCATTATGTATTAGCAATCACTATAATACATGAAAGCCTATACAGAAAGCTATATTGCCTCCAATAAAAACCATTCTTTCTTTAGTATACTAAGGCATTTTTCCCTTTTCTAAGCAACAAAGGGAACAACAAAAGAACTTCCTAAGCACCTACAGTTAAGGAAAGACTGGCTCCAACAAAATAAGCGTGAAATCTGTCCCCAGTATCTAATTTGTATATGAATCTTCCTTTCTAGAATATTTAGATGCTTCCTTTATTTATAATTCATCAGCAAAGAACAGAAATAAAAGTTTATTTTGATGGCAGTGCACCTGAGTATTCAGAGATGCAAAAACCTGCTTTGTTTATTCCTACGTTATCCTGGCAAAAGATGTAAATTTGCCTTTGTTCATGGTTTCACACAGTTACCAGAATCCCAGCCGCCCAGCCAAGGATTTTCACAAATGCAAAACCATTAGGCAGGAGAAGACCTAGGCAAAATGTGAAGGTACCTTCCTTCTGGTCCTTTTTCACCTCTAGGTGATGTCCCTTGGTGCGATTTTCTTATTGTTTCCCATATGAGTCTCAGGGAAGGGTTTATAAAATTATTCAACCCAGGGAGCATATGTGTGAGAAGTCTCAGTTATTACCATTTCTGGAGCATTTGCATTTTAGGATCCAGTGTTGGGTACTTTTTATCTGATCCTATCTAGTTATTACAAAATCATAACTAATCTCACTTCATACACGAGGAAACTGAGGTTCAGGAAGACAAATAACGTGCTTGAGTTCATTAAGCCAGCCAATTACGTGAGTCAAAATCAGGTCTTTCAAACTCCAAAGCTTTTCCTCTTTTTCTTCTAAACCATACTGGTCTTAACGAAAGGAAACAGAGCTCTTATACTGCAGGTTTTTACACATTAGAGATCAGGAAAGAGAGAAATTGGGTGTTTTTTTCCAGAGACAACTGTTTTAATAAGCTTTTCTTTGAAAAAATATATTTTCCATTATAAAATATAACATTAAAGAAAACCTTGAAAATCAAAAAAGAATCGCAAAAGTTATCCTACCACACCTAACAATTTCATTGAACATATTATTTCCTTCAGTTTTGTCAGTGCATTTTTTTAATTTATGAAACATAACCACATATAAACACAAACATTCTTATCATATGATCATTCCCTTCTTGTTATATAATCAATAACTCACAATATCATCACATAGTTGTATATTCATCATCATGATCATTTCTTAGAACATTTGCATCAATTCAGAAAAAGAAATAAAAAGAAAACAGAAAAAATAATTCATACATACCATACCCCTTACCTCTCCCTTTCACTGATCACTAGCATTTCAATCTGCTAAATTTATTTTAACATTTGTTCCCCCTATTATTTATCTATTTTTAATCTATATGTTTTACTCATCTGTAGATAAGGTAGATAAAAGGAGCATCAGAACAAGGTTTTCACAATCACACAGTCACATTGAAAAAGCTATATCATTATAGAATCATCTTCAAGAAACACTGCTACTGGAGCACAGCTCTACATTTTCAGGCACTTCCCTCCAGCGTCTCCATTACACCTTAACTAAACAGGTGATATCTATTTAATGCGCAAGAATAACCTCCAGGATAACCTATTGACTCTGTTTGCAATCTCTCAGTCATTGGCACTTTATTTTTTGTCTCATTTCACTCTTCCGCCTTTTGGTTGGGAAGGTTTTCTCAATCCCTTGATGCTGAGTCCCAGCTCATTCTAGGATTTCTGTCCCACATTGCCAGGAAGCTCCACACCCCTTGGAGTCATGTCCCATGTAGAGAAGGGGAGGGCAGTAAGTTTGCTTGTCCTGCTGGCTGAGAGAGAGAGGTCACATCTGAGCAACAGAAGAGGTTCTCTGGGGGAGACTCAAGTATAATTTTAAGTAGGCTTAGCCTATCCTTTGCAGGGATAAGTTTCATATGAACAAACCCCAAGATTGAGGGCTCAGCCTATTGCTTTGGTTGTCCCCACTGCTTGTGAGAATATCAGGAACTCCCCACATGGGGAAGTTGAATTTTCCTCCTTTCTTGCATTCCCCAAAAGGGACTTTGCAAATACATTTTTATTCACTGTTCAAATCACTCTGGGATTTAATGGGGCATCACAGAGCATGTTTTTATACTTGCATTTAAGCTATATATAAATAATTTTTTACTGTATTTTTTGTTTAACATTATGTCATAAAGATCCTTTTTGCCATTATAAATGTTCCTTTAATAAAAACTGCCTGGCTTTCATGGGAGTGAATTTTCTTTTAAAATTTCCCAACATACCCTTAAATACAGAGAAAGGTAAAAGGATCACATGTACCCATTAGCCAGGTGTCAATCTTGTTCCATCTATTCTGACATTCATTTTTTTTCCTGGATTCCTCATAAAGCAAATGCCACATATCATGTTATTTCATATTTAAATACTTCAGAATACATCTGTAGCAAATAATGGCATTTTAAAAACACAACCATCATGTCATTATCACATCTAAAAGAATTAAGAATAATTCCTTAATTTTATCTAGTACTCAGTCCATATTTTCTATTTTCTTACATATATATGTGTGTGTGTGTATGTAAGAAACAGTTTTATTCACATACCATAAAATCCATCCAAGTGTACAATCAATGGCTCTCGGTACAATCACAGAACTCTACATTCATCATCACAATCAAATTGAGAATATTCTCAATGCTCCAAAAAGAAAAATTTCATACTACTTATATCGCCCTATTATTGACACTTAGCATTGGTATAGTACCTTTGTTACACTGATGAAAGAATGTTACCATATTACTGTTAACTATCATCCATAGACTATAGTAGTTATATATTTTTCCCATATGCCACTTGTCATAATTAGGTTCATGCATCAACTTGGCCAGTTGGTGGTGCCCGGTAGTCTGGTTGGGCAAGCGCTGGCCTTGTCTGTTGCTATGAGGACATTTCGTGGACTTAAATCATGATTACGTTGTCTGCATCCACAGCTGACAGCGTTTGTTTCTTAAGAAACAGATCTTTTTACTATTGGTTTTCTACTCTGACTGGGTTCGAAGGCACTAAGGACTCTGTTTCCCATAATCAGAATGGCACTGCCAATCCATGGTGTGAGCTGGCAAAAGAGATAGTCAAAATATCACCACTGGATTCGACTAATGCTTTGTTTGTATGAAGCCAGGCTCTGGGGGATATTGTTTTTGACACCTTTATGGAGTTTTGTGGAAATAGAAGGTATAGAGATGTTGGCTGGTTTTTTGTTAGATACACTGTATACATTAATGAGGGAAAGGGATGAGCTGAAGGCTTCAAATGAGAAGCTTACATACCGTATGACAGATGTAAATGTTTCTATGAATGCCCTGAAGGAAAATCTTATTTCCTGTAGCTGCAGACTTGAGATCTATGAAAATTAGACTCAGAAACTTATTGTTCAAGTAGCAACTTTACAACGTAAACTGAAATCTCAATCTTGTGTGGTGTCTGCCATTAAAGTGAGGGCATTGATTGGAAAGGAGTGGGACCCTGAAAAATGTGAGTGGCACCACTCACTATTACCCCCAGTGATCCACTAGGAAAATTTTTGCTTCCTGTCCCTGCAACCTTGAGTTCTGCTGGTCTACAGGTTTTAGGTCCAGAAGGGGGAGTGCTTCCACCAGGAGAAACAACAGTGATTCCATTGAACTGGAATCTAAGACTGCCACCTGGTCACTTTGGGCTACTCATGTCCCTAGATCAATAAGCCCAGAAGGGGATTACTTTACTGGCTGGGGTGACTGACTCGACTATCAGAGGGAAACAGGATTGCAACTATGCAATGGAGGTAAAGAAGAGTTTTCCTGGAATATAGGAGATCCTCTAAGGTGTCTTACCTCTAAGGGTATTACCATGCCTTGTAATTAAAATAAATGAAAAACTGCAACAACCCAGTCCAGACAGGACTACCAACGGCTTTGAAACTTCAGGAATGACAGTTTGGGTCACCCCATCAGGTAAAGAACCATGGCCAGCTGAAGTGTTGCTGAGGGTAAAGGGAACATGGAATGGGTAGTGGAAGAAGGTAATGATAAATATGAACTAGACCACATGATCAGTTACAGAAACAAGGACTGTAATGCTGTTTCATTCATGTTATAGTATTTATATTGTAAGATATCAAGTTTAAGAATGAATATTACCCAAGGACTTGCACCCTAATCTGGGGAGATTTCATGTATTTCCAGATGTATGCAGGACATTTGTGTATTGTTAGGAGAGGAAAAAAATGTGTCTATATTGTTTTCTATTTAGAGATTAAGATGGTTTAAGGTGATGTGTATAGCTGCCAAGTTGACAAGGGGTGGACTGTCATGGTCGGGTTCATATGTCAACTTGGCCAGGAGGTGGTGCCTGGTCATCTGGTCAGACAAGCTGGCCTGTCTGTTGCTATGAGGGCATTTCATGGACTTAAATCATGATCACGTTGTCTGCATCCACAGCTGACTGTGTTTGTAATCAGCTAAGGGGAGTGTCTTCTGCAATAAGTGAGACTTAATCTAATCACCAGAAGGCTTTTTAAGGAGGATTCAGATGAGACAGTCACTCTGCTTCAGCTGGTGAACCTCTCCTGTGGAGTTCATCCAGACCCTTCATCAGAGTCACCCACTACACAGCCTGCCCTACAGATTTTGGATTCTTCTATTCCCACGGTTCTCCAGCCAGTCTCTCCTGAGAATTCATTGAGAAACTTCATCTGAGTTATCAGCTCGCAGCCTGCCCTACAGACCTTGGACCTTTATATTTTCATGGTTGCCAGTCAGCCTCTCCTAAGTTCACTGAGGACCTTCATCGGAGTTACCAGCTTGCAGCCTGCCCTACAAACCTTGGACTCTACATTCCCACAATTATGTGAGACACTTATACAAATTTTATATCTATGGCTATTTCCTGCTGATTCTGTTTCTCTAGAGAACCCTAGCTAATACACCACCCTATTATTAACACTTGTAATAGTGATGTACATTTATTCTTGTTCATGTAAGAACATTTTTATATTTGTACAATTAGCCACAGTCACCGTCTTATGGTTCATTATGCTATGCAGTCCCATGTTTCATCCTCTAGCTCTCCTTTTAGTGACATACACAAACCTAAACTTCCCTTTTCAACTATAATTACATTTACAGTAATGTGCTACCATCACCTCTACTCATTTCCCAAATACTTACAATCGACCTTATAAAAAATTCTGCACAAATTAAGCATCAGCTCCCCAATCTCCACCATCATTCTACCTCCTAGTAAATTTTACTCTAGATTTTCACTGCAAGAGTTTGCATATCATAATTAGTTCACATTAGTGAGAGATACTAATCCTTTTGTGTGGCTTATTTCACTCAACATTATGCCCTCAAGGATCATCCATGTTTTTGCATACATCAGGGCTTCATTTCTTCTTATAGCTGAATAATATTCCATCGTATGCATAGACCACATTTTGTTTATCCACTTATTGGTTAATGGACACTTGGGTTGTTTTGGCAACTATGAATAATGCAACTATGAACATCAATGTGAAATATCTGTTTGTGTCCCTGCTTTTCAGTTCTTCTGAGAATATACCTAAGCAGGATTGCTGCTTTTTATACTTATTATACAGCCTTTTATACTTAGCTTCCTGAGGAAAGCCAATCATCTTTCACAGTGACTAAACCATTCTACATTCCCATCAGCAGTGAATAGGTGTTCCAATTTCTCCACATCCTCTCCAGCACTAATAGTTTTCTGTTTTGTTTTGATAGTGGCCATTCAAGTATGTGTGAAATGATATCTCATTGTGGCTTTGATTTGCATTTCCCTAATAACTAGTGATGTTGAGCATCTTTTCATCTGCTTTTTTAGCCACTTGTATTTCCTCTTTAGAAAAGTGTTTGTTTGAGTTGGTTGTCCATTTTTTAATTGGGTTGTTTGTGTTTTTACTGTTGAGTTGTAGGATTATATTACATATCTGGATATTTAACCTTTATTGGGTATGTGTTTGCGGTAGTTAGAGTCAGTTGTCAATTTGGCCAGGTGAATGTGCCTAGTTCTGTTGCTGTGGACAAGAGCCAATGGTACGTGAACCTCATCTGTTGCTGATTACATCTGCAGTCAGCTAGGAGGCGTGTCTGCTGCAATGAACGACGTTTGAGGTAATTGGCTGGTGCTTAAATGAGAGAGCTCAATGCAGCACAGCCCAAGCAGCTCAGCATACCTCATCTCAGCACTCGCAGCTCAGCCCAGGCCTTTGGAGATGCAGAAAGAAATCACCCCGGGGAAAGTTGTTGGAACCTAGAGGCCTGGAGAAAAGGCCAGGAGAGACCATCCTGTGCCTTCCCACATAAGAAAGAACCTCAGTGGAAAGTTAGCTGCCTTTCCTCTGAAGAACTAACAAAATAAATCCCCTTTTATTAAAAGCCAATCCGTCTCTGGTGTGTTGCATTCCAGCAGCTAGCAAATCAGAACAGTGTTTTCCAAAAATTTTCTCCAACTGAGTAGGCTGCCCTTCTGTTTCCTGACAAAGTCCTTCCTATGTCTTTTTTTTTTTTTTTTTTTTGGTGCATGGTCTGGGAATCAAACCCAGGTCTCCCGCATGGATGGTGAGCATTCTACCACTGAACCACCTGTGCACCCCTGACAAAGTCCTTTGAAACAAACAAGTATTTGATTTTGAAGCAGTCCCATTTATCTATTTCTTCTTTTATTACTTGTGCTTTGGTTGGAAAGTCTGAGAAAGATCTTGAAGATGCTTCCCTACATTTTCTTACAGGAATTTTATAGTTCTACCTTTTATATTTAGGTCTTTGATCCATTTTGAGTTTTTTTGGTTTTTTTGTATGCTGTATGGCCGGAGGCACATTTCATTCTCTTTTCCATGTGAGTATCCTGTTATTGCAGCACCATTTATTGAATATTTGCTTGCTTGTTTGTTTCTTTATTTATTTGCTTTTTTATGTGCATATCCTGTTATTGCAGCACCACTTATTGAATATTTGCTTGCTTGTTTGTTTGTTTCTTTATTTATTTGCTTTTTCTTTTTGGTGAGGGAAGTGCATGGGCCAGGAATTGAACCTGGGTCTCCCACATGGCAGGCAAGAATTCTACCACTGAACTACCCATACATCCCTATTTTGAGTTAATTTTTGTACAAGGTGTGAGACAGCAATCATCTTCCCTTCTTTTGAATATGGATATCCAGTTCTCCCAGCATCATTTGTTGAAGAGAGTGTTCTGTTTCAGCTGGGCAGATTTGGAAGCCTTATCAAAAATCAATTGACTATAGATGTGAGGGTTTACTTCTGAACTCTCAATTTGATTCCATTGATCAATATATCTATCACTATGCCAATACCATACTATTTTGAGCACAATAGCCTTGTAATATGCTTTAAAGTCAGGAAGTGTGAGTCCTCCAACTTTGTACTTCTTTCTCAAGATGTTTTTGGCTTTTAGGGGCCCCTTATCCTTCCAAATACATTTGATGATGGGCTTTTCAATTTCTGCAAGGAAGGGTGTTGGAATTTTTATTGTGATTGTGCTCTATCTGTAAATCAATTTAGGTAGAATTGACACCTTAACTATATTTAGTCTCCCAATTCATGAACAAAAATGTCCTTCCATTTATTCAGGTCTTTTTTTAAGCAATGTTTTGTAGTTTGCTGTGTACAGATCTTTTACATCCTTGGTTAAATTCACTCTTGGATATTTGCTTCTTTTCATCACTATTGTAATGGAATTTTTTTCCTTGATTTCCTTCTCAGATTGCTCATTACTACTGTATAAAACACTATTTAACTTTTGCATGTTGGTCTTGTGCCAACACTGCTTTGCTGAATTTGCTTATTAGTTCTAGTAGCTTTGCTGTAGAGTTTTCAGGACTTTCTATAAAACAGGATTATGTCATCTGCAAATAGGGAAAGTTTTACTTCTTCCTCTCTAATTTGGATGCCTTTCATTTCTTTTTCTTGCCTAATTGCCCTGACTAGAACTTCTAGCAAACTTTGAAGTGTTTTTATCAAGAAAAGATGCTGGACTTTGTCAAATGCCTTTTCTGCATCAATCAAGATGGTCATGTGGCTTTTCCCTTTCGATTTGTTAATGTGGTGTACTACATTAATTGATTTTTCTTGTGTTGAACCACCTTGCATACTGGAATAAAACACACTTGATCATGGTGTATAATTCTTCTAATGTGCTGCTGGATTTAATTTACTAGTATTTTTTTGAGGATTTTGCATCTATATCCACTAGAGAAAATGGTCTTTAATTTTCTTTTCTTGTAGTATCTTTATTTGACTTTGGTAATAGGCCACTGCCAGTTTCATAGAATGAGTTAGGTAGTGTTCCATCCTCTTCAATTTTTTGGAAGAGTCTGAGCAGGATTGGTATTAATTATTCTTGCAATGATTGGTATAATTCTCCTGTGAAGCCATCTGGTCCTGGGATTTTCTTTATTGGGAGGATCTGTGACCCATTTAAATCACTCTACTTGTGATTAGTTTGTTGAGGTCTTCTGTTTCTTTTAGGGTCAGTGTAGGCTGTTCACATGTTTCTAGAAAATTGCCCATTTCATCTCAGTTGTCTAGTTTGTTGGCATACATTGTTCATAGTATTCCCTTATGATCTATTTTATTTCTGAGGGGTCATTAGTAATGCCTCCCCCATTTCTGATTTTATTTATTTTCATCCTCTTTTTTCTTAGTCAGTCTAGCTAAGGGTTTGTCAATGGTATTGATTTAAGAAAAATTAATGATATTATGATTGCTCTTTTTAGCAGTACAGATTCTGAAATTACACCATAAAGAAAGCCGCCTTTCTCATCCATACATAAGATCAGCCTCCCTACTGAAGAAAAAGAAATGGACATACCTTAATTTAAGAAAATCAATCCTATAATCGCCTTATCTTTTTCCTGTCAGGTTGTACACCTGGTACTGATGGGGCCAAGAGAACAGTGGGGCAGTTTTTTAGCAAGCAGAGTTTGGTGTCAGGGAAGCTACTCAATTCCACAAGTACCTATTAAACTAATTAACTGAATTTCCTGCCCATTGAAAGGTGTCAGTATTGAAGTGGCTTGGAATAGAGTAGCATGGATTCAACTCTAGGTCTTAAAGCTAAGGGTCAGGATTGTTGCCCCAGAAAGGTTTGGAGAAATATGACAGGATTTTCACCAAGAGGATTTGGGATTTCTACACAAGAACTCAAAGCAGGGATTTGAGAATGTGGGTCACAAGTAGAACCTGGACACAAAGTGAAAACCTGGTTACCTAAGAAACAAGGTTGAGTTATGATTATCTGGGTACATTGCCTCAGTGTGTTATTTTGCTAAAGCTGCCAGAATGTAATATACCAGAATTGGAATGGCTTTTATAAAGAGTTTATTAAGTTGCAAGTTTATAGTTCTAAGTTGGTGAAAATGTCCAAATTAAGGCACCAGTTGAGGTGACCTTCATTCAAGGAAGGCTGATGTATCTGGAGCACATCTATCAGCTGGGAAGACATGTGGCTGGCATCTGCTGGTCCTTGTTCCTGGTTCTATTGCTTTCAGACTCTGATGCCAGGGGTTTGCTCTCTAAGCATCTATGGGCCTTCACTCAGCTCCTCTGGGACACAGTCTGGGTTTTGGCTTGTTTAGCAGCTCAAAGGAAGGCACATAGCGATGTTTGCTGGGCTCTGCCCATGTGTAGGCATCTGTTCTCTCTGTCCACACTCCAAGCATCTCCAAACATCTATGTCTCTGTCAGCTCTGAAGCAACTGTTCTCCAAGCAACTGTGTCTGCATTTCCAAGTGTCTGCATCTGCAGCTGATGTTTCTTCAAAATGTTTCCCCTTTTAAAGGAGTCCAGTAAACTAAGCAAGACCCACCTTGAATGGGAGGGTCACATCTCCATCTAACCAAAAGGCCACACTTATAATCGGGCCACATCTTTGAGAAGATAATCTAATCAAAAGGCTGCGACGCCGTGGGATAATCTAATCAAAGGGTTAAAGTACATGGCTTTTCTGGGGTACACAACACTTTCAAACTAATACATTCAGCAAGGCAAACTGCATAGTCAACCTGATGGTGAATCACTAAAGTATAGATCAAGAGGTGTTTTATTTCCCCTTGCAAAGAGCCTAAACTGGTCCCAGATCCTGCAAATGTAGAAAAATAATCACACTGGGGTGGTCACCACTCCTCTCCAACCATTTTCTCTGGATGTATGACTTTCAAACTTTTATTTTTAGCAGAAGAAACTTTTCCCCTAACACAATCTCATAAAAATGCCTAATATGTAATGAAAAAAGCAAAAACAGCTGCTCAGGTTGTAACCAAGGAGAGAGTTTCTAAGAACCAAAGGAAAGGGCTCAACAGAACACAGGATGCACACCACCAGAAGAGAAGACACTGAGTCACACTGTCTAAGAGTTCATAGGAACCTAATACTGTTGAAGTTATCTCTTGTTACTCATGGTTTCTTTCCATCACCTCCATGTTTCTCCCTCCTGCTCCAACCCAATGAGCTCTGATTTCCAGTCACTGGTCGGCCTTTTCCACTGCAAAAAATGTAAAGCTCTACTAGTATCTCTTAGGACACAACACTCTAT
Organism: Myrmecophaga tridactyla; assembly: GCA_004026745.1. Classification (NCBI taxonomy): domain Eukaryota; kingdom Metazoa; phylum Chordata; class Mammalia; order Pilosa; family Myrmecophagidae; genus Myrmecophaga; species Myrmecophaga tridactyla. The sequence continues at coordinate 21,444 of PVIY010019691.1, forward strand.
CTTCTGGGTTTTCCTGACAGCCCATATACCTTTCTCTCAAAGCCTTTTGAGCCTACTGATCTACAGACTGCTGTCCTCAGTATCTTAAGGCATAACTAACTTCTGTAAGAACACTTATCAAGTTGTGACACATCACTCTGATGCACAATGATTGTATGATGTACTTATCACTGAGACTCAAGACTCACTGATTCATTAACTTGTTCAGAATCCTAGGGCTAGATAGTAGGAGAGTTGGAACTTAGTCCACTGGGAGGCAGGAAGGATTTGTGGCAGGTTGGGGGATCTCAGAGGCCAAGACTTGGTTCTCAGTGTTTCATCCAGGGCCTAACAAATAGGAGACTTTCAGGAATAGGATACCTCTTTCCCATCCCTGGCTCTCTTGTCCATCTCAAAATCCTCCCTCTTCCAAACCATAAGAATCCCCCTCCTTCCCACTCCTGATGGTGATTTGAAGGGCCTACAGAGACAGATGTGCTTTAATAGTGCTTTCAATACCATGTGCATTATCTGTACAACTCCTGGCTATAGCTTGCAGAATCTGTCTCTCCAATTCTGAATCTTATCCAAAGCACTTTAAACCTCTGGATTTAAGAAACTGATGCCTCTCTATACCAGCAGGGATGACTTAATCATTCACAAAGCTCATGGGCTTGGCTTGTGTAAGTCAGGTTTCCTGGGAATGAAGAGATGCTCCAAACAGTGCTGCCCAACAAAACTATAATGTAAGCCACAAATGCAAGCCACATAGATAATCCGAAATTTTCCTGCAGCCACATTAAAAATAAAAGGTAAACAGAAACAGCTAAAATTAATTTTAATAATATGTTTTATTTAGCCCACTATATCCAAAGTATTGTTTGAAAATGTAATGAATATCAAAAAATCTTAATGAGGTATTTTTGCACTCTCCTTTTCATACTAAGTTTTCAAATTCCATAGTGGATTTTATACTCACAGCACATCTGAATTTGGACAGGTCATATTTCAAATGCTCAATAGCCACAGGTGGATGTTGGCTACGATACTGAACGCTGCAGTTCTATAATCTTTTCTCTGTTCCCATTCCTTCTATCATTTATTTCCTGTACCATTTCCTTAGTAGGGATTTTATGGGCTGCGATAGAAGTGGGGATCAGAATCATTACTGAAGACTCTGATATGCAGCTGAGGAGAGGACCAGATCACAGAGGAATTTCTATATCATGCTAGAGAGCTTAGATTTTATCCTGACGGTGCAGCAACTCTGCTGAGGGGTTTTAAGCAGCAGAGAATCATGATCAAATTTTCCTTGTAGAAAGAACACAATGGCAGCAGTGTGAATGAATTGGAAGCAGGCCAGGCAGAAGGCAGAGGGACCTGTAAAGAGGCCACTGCGATCAATAATCCTAAAGAGAAAGGACAAGGGCCTGAAGGTAATGGCATAAAGAAGAGAGGGCAGATTCAAGAGGGTTTTAGAAGGTAGTATCTACAGGGTCTTGGTGGTTAATTAGAGGTAGGGGTTGGAGAGATCAATCTAGAGCAATGCCCAGATTTTAAATTTAGCAACTGTGTGAAGTGTGTTTCATTAACTGAGATACAGAACACAGAAAAAATAAGTTGGTGTGGAGTTGGGGAGGAGGAGTTTTGAAGTTGTTGAGTTTGGGGCACCTGGAGCAGATGTCAGGAAAGAGGTCATGTAGATTTAGAAGTAACAGCACATAGATGGTAGCAGAAGAGGACAGCAGATGAGCTGCCACAAGGCAAAGGTGAAGACTGAGCAGAGGGGTGAAGGCTGAACTCAAGGGAATGCTGAGACTTCGGAAGAGGAGAGAAACCTACAGGAAACTAATACAGATAGGCTAGGCAAAAGGAAGAAAATCAGGCAAGATGGGTGACTGGGAAAGCAAGTGGCAGCTGGAAGAAAATAAGTGACTATTATGAGTGGACAGACTGTAGAGAGCTGGGGATGAAGGGTGGGTGGGGAGGTGCAGGAAATGAGTAAGAACCCTTTCTTTAAGGAGCTGCCTTCCTAAAACAGGAATTAGATGGAACATAATCAGACCCAGAAGGAAGGGGCTATGGGGACTTGGTCTTGTTTTCTGACTTTATAAAGAATGAGAAAGACTTACTCATGTTTGTGAAAAGAAAAGGTTGGCTGAGACCCTGAAGAAAGGAAAGATAATGGAGTAAGGTCTCTCAGCAGACAAGAGAATGATCAGCCTCCGACTGGAAGAGGGTAAAGGGAAGAAAAGGAGTGGGGAAGAAGGCCCTGCCATGCATAAGGAAGACAGGACCTTACCACTGTAAAATACTCTTCCCTAATTAGAAATACAAACGAAATATGTGAAGGTTTTCTCCCCTTAATATACTTTGAATCTTGTATAAAATCAGATAAATGCTGAACCCAGAAGCTGCTGGTTTTCTGAGCTCCAATCTGTGGTCTCCGTATCGTACAAAGCCCTTCACTGTGGTTTGCACTTCACCTGAACAGCTGTGTTCACCACCTGTAAAGCCACAGTGGTGTAACAGCCTCTCCAGTTGGTTGGTGTTTTAGGTTCTTGGCCACTAAAACAAGTACTGCACAACAGGTTGGCTTAAACAATGGGAATATAATGGGTAGTGGTTTTGAGATTAGGAGAACTCCAAAATCAGGACATCAGCAAGGTGATGTTTTCTCCCTGAAGACTGTGACATCCTGGGGCTGGCTGCCCACCATTCTTGGGGTTCCCTGGCTTTTCTGTCATATGATGATAGCCTCTCCTTTCTCTTCAGGGTCCCTTTGGCTTCTTGTTTCTTGCTCTTTCGTGGCTTTTATCTTTCTGTGTCCATTTTCCTTTGCTTATAAGGACTTCAGCCATACTAGGCTTAGCCCACCCTCATTTGAATTGGGCACACTTTAATAACATCTTCAAAGGTTCCATTTACAAATGGGTTCATACCCAGAGAACTAGGAATTGGGACCTGAACATGTCTTTCATGAGGGGATGTGATTCAATCCCCAACAGTTGGTGCCTGTGCTGAACTGAAAGGCAAATGTTTTGAATATCACAGTGTATCACCTCTGTCTTTGAGGTCAGACCCCAAACAGTTTCATCTGCCACTTATCAACTTTGTAAATTAGATTGTTATGAAACTTCCCTGAGCTCAATGTTCCCTTTTAAAAAGGGTGCATAATCTCTACCTTAAAGAATCTTCTTGAGGTTTAACTGAGATGGGCAATAAATGGTAACTATCAAGACGATGATGACTACATTCACCTCTCTGCAAATCTGTAGGAATTGGGGCTGACAATGAATTAGTGATTTGCCACAAATAGCATCTTGATCCCTAAGGAGAATTAAAGCATCAGTCCTGGTGTTAGGAAGGGAATTAAGAAAAAGTCATCTAATACTTATCTTTTCTTCATCACAGTATGATATTGAGTCTCTGCCCTCAAACTACCTGGGTCTAACTCCTGCTCTACTACTTATTAGCTAATCAACCTTTCTGGCTTCAATTTTCCTCCAGGAAAATGGGAATAAGAGTGTGTACCTCATAGCACTGTTTGGAGGATGAAAGGAGATAAATCATGTAATTAAATCATATTGCCTGGCATAGCCAATGCTTGAATACTTTGTATGGAACAGAGGACAGGGAGCTTACTACCTCCTAAAATAACACAATCCACAACACTCTATATATTGAGCTCTGTTAGGTATACTGAGCAGTGTCCCCAAATGACTGCCCATTTGGGACCACACACCACAGTATATCTCTCCCTGTTTATCTTACTATGAAAGTTCCAACCATCAGTGGCATTTCCACAATGCAAGGCAGCCTTTTTGAGCATTCTAGGCAAGTTGGATGCTACCTGGGAACACGCTGGTTATACTGCTTGCAAGATTTATTTTGTGCTTTATACTTGGCACCATATGTAATTATTGCAGCTATCTGTATATCCTTTAGGTTCCATTATTGAACACTGCAGACCACAAATGCACAAGAGAGCCTTGGCTGGGTTTCAGCTTAGAAGCAGCTATAGTATCACAGAGTACTGATTTTAGAGTTACAAAACCCTGGAAAGTCTGCCTGCCCCCATCCCTCCACAAAGACACCTTTCTCTTATCCCTGCATTCCTGACTACAGCTATTGAGATCTTACTCATATACTTTCAATACTCAGCTCAAAAACTGTCACTTCAGGAAGGCACTTCTCCTTAGCAGAAGAAAATTCTCCCTTCTGAGATCTCTTACATCTTTGTTTCTGAGATATGTTTTATTTCTCCTGCTACACTATTTAACACTTTTCACCAGCAGAAACAGTGTCGTGTACAAAATAAAAGTTTATTATGATGTGTGGCAAAGTCTTCCTCATTTCACTGCTCACCCCGAGATGGATCCTGGCAAGGGTTCTGTTCTTTGCATATTTATTTATTTTTAATATACCAGGATGCTTTGAAGTGAAAAGATTGGGTAGTGCTGCAATACACCCTAGAATTTCAGGGCCAATTAGCGGAACTTCTACATAACTAATAACTCTAGCCTAACTGTTGTACATATAAAATACTGGCATAAAGCCTGAATGCTTTTATTTTTGCTTACTACTGGGCCCCATGACTCCACCTTAAAATAACTACAGCCTTCTTAATTCCCACTCACAACAGTCAGTCTCCAACATTATCTCAAGTCTGGGAAATGCTGAGTCATCAGAATCCTCAAAGATCTAAATGGAGAGGTTGAGTAGAACCACTGAAGAAAAATGGGGAAAAACTCCTTAACCTTTGCCTCCTTCAAATGCCCGTCCCTTTTTAACCCAAGGTCAACACTCATTGCTATGCTGATTGTTTACCGAGCACCAACTAGGTGTCAGGCAGCAAGCCAGGCTCCAGGGGCTGGATGGGGAGCAGCACACAGACAACATCAAACCCATCAATTACAAAAAAAATTCAGCTTTATAGTTTATCCATTCTACAGGTATACGTATCAAGTGCTTGCTCCATCCAAAGGAATATAAACAGTTCAAAGAAAACATAAATTGAATCAGGACTCTCAAGGAACTTGCAATCTAGTTGGGAAAGCAAGACATAAAGATGTTAAGAACACAACAGTGTAAGAGAGTATCTACTGTCTAAAAGAATCATGCAGCTTAAAGAAAGAAGAGGAAGAAATCAATGAGGGTAACATGATCAGGGCAGGCAGACCTGAACTTCAAGAATGTGGTTAAGTCAGAGAAAAAAAGGAAAAGGCATCCTAAAAGGCAAAGCAAGAACAAGAAGAAATAAGCACATTGTCTTTGAAGATCAGTAGGATTCAACCAGGACGAACAAAAGGTTCACGCTGGAAATAAGCAGAAAAATAAAGTTGGTAAGTTAAATTGGGGCAAGACTGTGAAGTACATGTTAAAGCCAGATTAAGAGGCTAAAAGTTATGTGAAGGCAGTGCATAGCCATGGAACGTGTAAAGAGTACTAGTTTAGGATCAGATAAACTTGAGTTCAACACCGACTTCTTGTGAAGCAGTCCTTGCAGAAGAGTTTTAGGGAGAATTTTAGGGAGGTCGATGTGGTAAAGTTCAGAGAATGGGGAAAACTCAGTTATAGCAAGAGAAGAACGCAGGGTGGGGGTGGGGGACTGGCTCTGAGCAACTGTTGCAAAGAAAAAGTTAACAGGATGTGATGAAAAGTTTTACAGAAAATGAAAGAGAAAAGTCAGAGATGATGCCTAGGTTTCAACTCTGAGTGATGAAGAGAATGCTAAGGTTATCAAGAAGAGGAAAGTCTTTTCATCATGAAAGGAATGGGTTTAATAGAGAATGTGAAAAGTTTATTATCAGGCAAGTAGCCTTTAGCCTCACACAGGGCGTCTACCATGAAAAGTCTATTAAGCAGATGGATAACTGGAATGGAGTTTGGGTCAGTACTAGAGATAAAGGTTTGTATGATATAAGCACTGAGTGAAGCTGAATGTGAGAATGATAGAGGGAGGAGGGCTGGGGGCACAAATGAAATAAGAAGGAAAGATAGATGATAAAGACTGAGATGGTATAATCTAGTAACGCCTAGAGTGTACAATGATAGTGATTAAATGTATAAATTTAAAGATACCTTTGCATGAGGAAGAACAAAAGTATGTCAATATTGCAGGGTACTGAAAATAGATGGTAATCCATATTTTCAAACTTTAACTTATGTGTGAGACTAAAGCAACAAATATTTTTTGGTACAAAATTTATATTTTGACTGGTACATTTCCTAATATAACTTATGTGGACAGTTTAATTGAACACCATAATTACATGGAACTTTGAGTAGGGCATGAGACTTTGTAGGTTTGTCCAGAGTGATGCCCTGATAAATCCCAGAGTGATTTGAACAGTGAATAAACAAGTATTTGCAAAGTCCCCTTGAGGGAACGCAAGAAAGGGGTTAAATTCAACTTCCCCATGTGGAGAATTCCTGATGTTCTCACAAGCACTGGGAACAACCAAAGCAATAAGCTGAGCCCTCAATCTTGGGGTCTGTTCATATGAAACTTATCCCTGCAAAGGACAGAGTAAGCCTACTTAAAATTAAGCCTAAGAGTCATCCCCAGAGAACCTCTTCTGCTGCTCAGATGTGGCCTCTCTCTCTCTGCCAACATGACAAGCAAACTCACTGCCCTCCCCCTCTCTACATGGGACATGACTCCCAGGGGTATAAACCTTCCTGGCAACATGGGACAGAAATCCTAGAATAAGCTGGGATTCAGTATGAAGGGATTGAGAAAACCTTCTCGACCAAAAGGGGGAAGAGAGAAATGAGACAAAATAAAGTATCAATGGCTGAGAGATTTCAAAAGGAGTCGAAAGGTTATCCTGGAGGTTATTCTTACGCATTATATAGCTATCACCTTTTTAGTTAAGGTATATTGGGAAGGCTGGAGGGAAGTGCCTGGAAATGTAGAGCTGTGTTCCAGTAGCCATGTTTCTTGAAGATGATTGTATAATGATACAGCTTTCGCAATGTGACTGTGTGATTGTGAAAACCTGTGTCTGATGTTCCTTTTATCTATGGTATGGGCAGAAAAGCAAACCATATAGATTATAAATAAATAAATAATAGGGGTAACAAATGTTAAAACAAATTTAGTAGATTGAGATGCTAGTGATCAACGAAAGGGAGTAGTAAGGGGTATTGAAAAAAATAGGGGAAATAAAGGCTAAAATATATTGGGTAGATGAAAATACTAGCAGTCAATGAGAGGGAGGGGTAAGGGGTATGGTATGTATGAGTTTTTTCTTTTTATTTCTTTTTCTGAATTGATGCAAATGTTCTAAGAAATGATCATGGTGATGAATATACAACTATGTGATAATATTATGAGTTAATGATCATATACCAAGAATGGAATGATCATATGGTAAGAATGTTTGTATTTGTTTGTTGTTAAGGTTAAAAAAAAATTAAAAAAAGAAAAAAGGCTTGTATGATAAAAGGATAGCTGGTACCATTACATTTATGAGTTTTTATCAGAAAATAAAAACATAAGCTATTAAACAAAAATAACGGAAATGGAATAAACAGTAGAGAGAAATATGTCTTCATGGACTATTTTTCTTAGTTATGGCACTTAGGGGATTCTATCCATTAATGCAACCTGAATGAATAAACTTCTGTAAAAATTCAACATATGGCCTATTTACATAACAAGCATCACAACTCCAAATTAGCCATTTTGATGTGTTTAGGTAATAACACCTTCATAGCAGATTACTTCAAAAAGGGGAAGAAGAAAAGAAATATTTGTTTTTCTTCTATAATTATGTTGCCTGGGTTTTAACTGTACAATGAAAATCATATTTTAGCATATGATTGCATCTAAGGTGGAACAGTGACAGAATGGATTGATTAGTTCCATTTGCACTATCACCCAGAGATCAACAAACCTACTCCATCACCTATATCTCTCCATATTATATATCATCTGCCCTCGTGTCCTGTATCATGCTTGTAAAAGCTACTGTTCTGTGTACGGAAATTATACACAACCATATGATTCAATAATCACAAGCAAATAATAGTAAAAGCTCTTCAGAAGAAAGAAGTACTACCAAGCAGTGACTAAGCAGTACCTGCCTAATGTAATCAAAGCACACTCTACACTGTCATAGGGCAAGGTAGGAGTTCTACCTCTTACCATGAGCAATCGCAACAGTTTATCAAAAATGTTCCCAAAAGTTCTTGCCCTGACTCCCCTCATGAGATTTTGACAAAAACTGCGTAAAAACAACAGAATGAAGACCACTTATGCTGCTTGAACACATAAGCCCTAAATCAATGTTCTTTGTGAATAACTGCACAGTTTTTTTTTTATCACAGAATGAGAAACTGATAAAATTTAGGACGCAAAATTACACATTTCTTAAGCTTAACTTTGATGGAAAATATTTCCATTTACATGGCAAAGCTGATCTATAAGATGCTTCCAATAGGCAGCATTCCAAAAACTAGGAAACTCTTGACTGTAATGGCATGGCTTCAGTATTTTCTTTCTCTAATCAAAACCAAATATGGAGATGGCAAAGCAGCTCCAGCAGCCCATGAAGACCCATCCTCGGAACAGACACCTGAAAGTCAGGGCAAGCAGAGAAACTGTCAATTGAAGACTTTTATTCAGGAGCTCTCTAAAATGAACAGAAAAGGAGTCTTGATCATTTTGCCTGTCAAACTGAGTATATTAAACTAAGTTGATTCTTGGGAAATCATTTAATATTTTCAGAGGCAGGGATTAGACAAAGAAAATTGTGAATTAATATACTCCTTTCCCAGATGTTCACTTTTTACTAACCTCTTAAGTATTCTGTGCATTCAAGTGATTGTATCTTTATGCTAAGTATCCTTTGGGACTAATCTCTAGTTTGTGTGTGTGCATTTAAAGCCACACAGATACAGAATTTGACATATTTTCTGTTCTGCTGCTTCATAAAATAGATTTTAAAGCTTGAACTTATTCCAAAACTCTAATTAGAGACTGCAGTACTATTTGCCTTGTCCAAATAAAAAACCATTTCTAAAGTTGATTTTTCCCCAAAGACCCAATAAATATTATCATACAGATATTTTTAAAAGCTATAGCTAATAAAACCGCCCTCATCCACATTGACACGTTGCTTTCTGGTTAAGTGGCACAATTCCATAAGGACCATATACAATTTATCCAGAAGGCAATTTTAGCCAGTATTTTCCAAGATCTTTTAAAATAATTTGTTTTGTTATTTGAATATTCTTTCTTTCTTTTCTTTTTATTTTATTTATTTATTTTCAGGGTGAACGGATTTTCGACTCCCCTCCCTTCTTTTCCCTGGCCTATTGTACATCTGCTTAATCTCTAGAAAACAAAATCATTCAGAGTAGCAATGAATCGTTAAGCCAAACTAAAACGACCTAGTTAATATTCATAACTACGACCTCCTTGCTTTTTCAAAAACTGTCATAAAACCTCTTCTTCCACTTAGATTCTAAAATTTCATCCTCGATTTCTTTAAAGTCTGTGAACTTGTGAGGGGAGTGGTAAAAGTTTTAAACATAATTAAAAATTTTTAATAAGCAAGTGAAAAATATTACAGGTGGCATTTTATGTAAAGACTCTGAATTTCAAGGTTTTTCACTAGTTCCAAAGCTGCAGACCCTGTAGGACAGGCAAAGGAAAATGCTGTATAGAAGGAATTTTTAATGAAAGCGTCAGAAGGTCTCCAAAACACCGACATCGCTAAAATCAGGTTTCCCGAGAACTGAAAGCTCACGAACTTCACAAATACACACCAACCCCCAAGAAACGGAAACCTCCACTCGCGGATAGGAGGCTTCGCTCGCATGCCTGGGCAGGTAAAGTCTCAGCCCTTCGCCTCCTACGTTTGCGGGAGAGTGAACAGAGCCCTTCTTCCGAGACACGGAAAAGTCCTGCGCGTCGAGAGGGCTTTAAGAACGCAACCCTCCGCACATCCGAAACTACCCTCCGTCTTCAGCTTCAAGTCCCGGGCCGGGTCATGAGCCGCCGACTCCCGGGTCGACCCGCCCAGACGCGGCGGCGCAACCGCTTGGTGCCACGGCCCGGGCGCTCCGCGTCTACACCTTTCACCCCAGCTTGCAATCGCAGCGTGTAAGTGAACGGATGACGACCCGGGCACAGGGGGCTGCTCGGCTGAGAGCGCGGCGCTGCCAGGATCCCGCTCCCAACCGGCGCCGAGGGGCGCGCATTTCCCGGGCAGGATCCAAGGGCGGGATCCTCCAGGGTGACGCGGGCAGCTCCGCGACTAGGAGCGAGAGGGCGGCCGGAAGAGGTGTGGGGCAAAGGGACTCCCGCTCCCTTCAGGCTGGTGAAAGAGGAGCCCGCGCGGGAGCAGGGGTGGCGAGGCACAGCGGCCGCGGGCGCTGAAGATCCGGGGCGGGCGGGTCCACGTCGGAGCGCAGCGGTCACACGCTCGTCCCAGGCGCACAAATGTGCGCCGAACCCGGCGCCTCCTCCCGCTCGCTCGCACGGGTCAGAGAAAGGAAGGACGGCGACCTCGGCGTCCGGTCCGAGCCGCCAGCCTGCGTCTGCGGCCGAGCGGGGGCCACACCCAGCGCCCCGGGAGGCGGCAAACACTGGGAGGCCCGGACTGCGTTATGCCGGCCGGGGCCGAGCCTCCGTCCGGGTCGCACAGGCCCCGTCGCAGCCCCCAGCGCCGCGTATCCTGCCCCGGGCTCCACGAGCTGGCGAGTGGGAAGGGGGCGCCGGGGGACGGGGACGCGCGGGGCTGAGGACTCGCGGCTTACCTCTGCGCCGAGCGCCGGCCGCTCCGTCCCGTGCAGGGGGCCGGGGAACCGGCGCGCGGCCGCCTGCGGAGGCGCCGCGGTAGTGGCGGCCCCTGCGGCGCGAAGGGCGGGCGGTGCGAGAGCCGCTGCCTGGGCCGCGAGCCGTCCGGAGCTCGCCCCGCGCTACCGGCGCTCGCGGCGGAGGGCGCAGCCAGCTCGGGCCGGGGACTGGATTCCTTCACTGACACAACTCCTGGTCCGCCCGCTCCACGCACGGTCACTCCCGCCCCTCGCAGGCTGCCCGCTCCCGCCCGCCAGCCCGCCCCTCACTGTCACTCACCCAGGCGCACACACCCCGAGTCGGCGCCCCTCGCTCCCGCTCGTACACACAGCGATGCTCACGCCTCTCTCGGGTTTTGTATCCGCTCACACGCACGTTCTGACACACATCCCTCTCCACACGCCCTCCCTAGCTCCTTTCCCCCACCCCACTTTCTAGAAGAATCCCCGTACAGCTTTCGCACTTTGCTTACCCCCACACAAACCTTGCCTTTCTCCAAACCTTCACCTCACTTAAAGTCCCTCTTTTACGCAAAAATTTTGTCACAGTCTGCACGTGTTGCGGGGAATCATCCTCCCCTACCCAGGAAAATGAACTTTGCTCTTTCCAGCACTATCAATGCAAGATCCTTCTCCTTTTAGAAGGTAATAACGCTTTCTGGTGACGAGCCAAGCTCGAAATGTAAACAAAATTAGCAGATTCTGAAATGACCTGAAAAATCTAGGTACCGAAAAAGTACCAGAGCTCCAGTCTGACCTTAGAAACCAGGCTAACCCGGACTGTTCTGGCCCCTCCCCTTTGCTGCCTGTTCTTCACACCAGGCTCAGAGGATGGGTTGCTGGAAACGTCTGATAACCAAGTTACAAATAGACACCGTGGGCATCAGCTCCTGGTTTTCTGCCTGGGTGTACAGTATTCTGAGAGTGCAAAGGCAGTTTCTTAATCATTATTCATGATGGAAACACTTTAGATAACACTCCTCTTCCAGAGGCAGTAGAGTGAAATGCAGGCAGCTCTCCGTTTCAGTTTATTTGTTAAAGGATGACTTCTTAGCCTCACTTTTTCTCAGTACCAGTAATTTTGTCAGCAACTCTTTGGATGTTAAACTCACTTAAAAACATCAGACCAGAGTTGGTTATGCCTCGCCATGCTCCAGACCCCCAGTGTACAGCAGAATGCTCTATCATCCTATGTTCCGGAATTCATAATTTGAAATAAAATACAAATGCTTTTCCAGTAAAGTTCAAATCTGCTAATGTAATATGCCTCTGTTGACAGAGCCCAGACATCATAAAAATTGTGGAACTACAAGCATAAGTAAAGAAACTCATTTTCTTATGTGACTGATGGTGGTTGGTTGTACCACCTTCCAACTGAACTAGATTGGTGTATGGATCATATAATGTATTTAACAGCTGCTTTATAAATATTAACTCATTTAAATCTCCAAACAACTCTATCAGGTAGATACTATTTTTGTCCTTTTTTACAGATAGGTAAACTCTTGAGGCACGAGGAGTTTAAATGTCTTGCCTGGTTATTTAGTAACTGGTGGAGGCAGGATTTGAACCTAGGCAGTCTGGCTCCACCTATTCTAACTAAAAGAAAGATTGCATCTAGAAACCACACTATAGATAGGAAGGACATGCATCCAATTGCTTACTAAATATAGGTAGAAAAGGTAACTTGTAACAATCTGACTTGAAATTTAATGCACTTTTTAGGACCTCTGGCAAAATAAATCCATTTAAGGTTTTGGGGGTGGGGTGGGTTCTCCCATGATTAGAATTCCAAAATGAAGAATAAATTACTGCTTTCCTAGGAAAAGCTTTGAAAATGTCATTGAACTTCATCCTCATTCCTTTCTTCTACCACTTCATAATCTTTCCAGGACTCCAAATCTAACTTATTTAATGAAGTCTGAGTGAAAAAATGCTTTAAGAACTGATTACATCCAGAGGGAAGAAAGAGTTTTTATAAGCCCATGCATGGCCTTCTATATTTGAGAGCTATTTTCTAGTAAGTAGGTAGTAGCCATAGAATAGGTGGTATGTGTATCAAGAGCAAAAATGAAAAAACAACTGGACACTAGGAGTATAGTAGCAGCCACTCTACCACAAGCTAGACCAAGTCTGATTCTCCACTGAGAATGGAGGGTCTAATTCAGCAAAGAGAATTAAAACATAACTCAGAAGGAAATAATTGTATCTTTCATGGTTAGCTAAGAGAGCAACTGAAAGAAATCAGACTTTTAAAAGTTTTGTAAACAATGAGTTTAAAATCAAATTTGGAACCCTTTGCTGTTCAAATTAATCTACTCTAGACAAAATGAAGACTTCTGTTTCTAGAAAAAAAGGTTTTAAAGTACTTATTGAAGACTATGTAAAAAATTCTTGCATGTCTATCAAATAGCTAACAAAGCAATCTTTATTAAAAGCATAAGTTATTTTAAAACATGTGAGTTGCATTTCCATAATATTACATGGAGATATAAAACTCCACAGAAACAGAATATGAAAGAATGCATAGGTATTTTCATCTGATATTGAAAATATGCTTGGAAAATTACATTATTTGAAGTTTTGATCATCAGGTTATCTGTCTAATGCTAGTGTGGCACTATTGTTCAAAATGATTCTCCATGATTATAACTCATGAGTCTTATTTTACTATTTTCTAAACTAAATAGAAAAGTAAAGTCTTTTCTTAAGCAAGCAAACAAAAGTCATGAGTAAACATTTTCTGAGGGATGAGCAAAATATGTTGTTTACATTTTCTCGTGTTTTAAATAGGTATTTTTAATCTGTGCCTGCTGCTCTCCTGCATATTGTCACCTGGGGGTCTTTATCCGATGTGTTTAATTGGAAGCATGGGGGGCGGGCAGTGTCATGTCCTTCAATATACCTGACTCTTTCCTTGAAAATTGATTTCAGGAAAATGCCCTTTTCCCTATGTTACATCCCCTGGATTGTGCTGGGCTCCAGATTCTCTAGGCACGGTCATACAGAGTAGGATTCACCTTTATGGAAGTAGTGTTTGGCCATAATCAGTTGTTGTATCAATTCGAATTTTGTCATCTGAGTAAGTGGTGGAGCCAGAGAGTAATTTTAGGTGCTAGCCCCAGACCACTGGACTGTATTCAGACCTGTTGAGGAAGGCTGTTTCGTCTACAGACCTTGGACTTTGGGTGCAGTACTGTGTGGAATCTGGGTTATCTTCCTTGAAGAGAGGATGAGTGTGTTCTCCGTGTGAGTATGATATTCATTAGGGCTGTTCATAAATATTCCAACTCTGTTTCTCTCCAAGCATATGGTAAGATTTTACCTTTCTACCCCAATGAAGTATGATATAGTGATGCAACTTGTTTCAGCCAATGAATGTGAATAGAAATGATGAGTGTGGCTTATGGGTAAAAGTTACACGCTGGTGCATATTTCACCACATTCCCTTTTCCCTCTAGTACTGCCATCAGCAGGGTGCATGGTAGCAGCCTTTCTATTAATTTGGAGTAAGTAACAACGAGAGGCAATGCCACCCCTGCTGACCCTTGGTGGACATTAGTATAAATGAGAAATAAACCTTTCTTTTTCTAAGCCACTGAGATATCAGTGCCATTTGTTTCTGCAGCATAATCTAGCCTATTCTGATAAATAAGAAGGAAGAAAGAAACAAATATTGGAAGGGCATGCTATGGCTGTGAATGGCTAATCTTTCCACAAATCTGCTTCTCTTTCCTCCAGAGTGGGCAACTAATGCAAATTTCCCCCACTAGCCCTGCGAGCTGAGTCAGGCCATGAAGGCCATACGACTGAGTTCTGACCAATGGAATGTAGGAGAAAGTGCTGTGTCCACTTCCAGGCCCTGCCCATGGAAATCTTGGTCTCTCTTCCTTACCTGCCATGTGGAAATTACGGATTCCAAGAACCTAAATTAGAACTCAGCAAACTTTTCCTGTAAAGGCCTGGAGAGTAAATATTTTAAGCTCTGTGGATCATACAGTCTCTACTGCAACTACTCCACGCTAACATTTTACAGGAAAGCAGTCACAGAAATAATGTAAATGATGGTTATGCTTGTAGACCAATAAAATTTTAGTTACAACAATAGGCAATAAGCTAGATTTGACCTGTGGGCCATAATTTGCTGACCTTGCATCTAAAGTATGGTAAAGCCACCGGCTCGCAGGAGCCTGGATTTCTGAATCACCCTATGTCTTCAACTTACCTAACATTCACAATGAATTGTTATCTGAGTGAAAAAACCTTCTGTTGAGTTAAGAGTAACTACTGTCATACCCTATATTCCAGAAAAATAGACTAATGATCTAAATCTAAAGATATATATATATGGCTAAAAGAAAATATAGTAGACTTTATTTTATAATATTGTTTATTTTTGTAATGCTAGTTAGAAATATCACAGCAAAACCCCCAGAAGCTTTAAAAGTAAAGATGAAACAGATTTCACTACAAAAATTAATAATGTCTTTGCAGTGAATGGTACCAAAAACAATGTTGCAGGAAAAATTACATAAGGAGAATATATGTGCAACATATAATACAAAAGGAACAGGTTAGTATACTAATAACTAATAGCTTCTAAAAATCAATACAAAAAAGAAAAACAAAAAAATGTAAAAATGGGCAAAATGTGAAGAGGCAATTCTCAAAAGAAGTAATATGTACATATAAGCATGTGAAAACATATTCAACCTCACCAGTGATCAGAGAGTACAAATAAAAAGCATTTTTATCCATCAGGTTGGCAAAAATATTTTAATATTAATTGTTCATAGTATGTGTAAGACATAGGAAATTTCATACACAGTTGACTGAAGTATGAATTGATAAACATTTTTGGAGAGTAATTTACAGTTCCTAAATTATTAAAAATGCATATATCCTTTGACCAAAAATGTCCACTGCTACAAGTATTCTATCCTGAACTAAGTGTTCAAAATACATTTACATGTATGACTTATAGTATTATATTTGTAAGAGAAAAATAATTGAATGACACTTCAACATTTTTGAATAGAAGAATTGCTAAATAAATTGGGCATACCTGCAGCTGTTGAAAAAGGACCATGGATTTAAAAAAGTTTAAAAATCAAACGGGATGCAAGGGTAGTTCAGTGGTAGAATTCTTGCCTGCCATGTGGGAGACCCAGGTTCAATTCCCAGTCCATGCACTTCCCAAAAAACAAACAAACAAGCAAAATAAACAAACAAACAGACACAAATTCAACAAATGGTGCTGCAGTTACGGAATACTCAGATGGAAAAATAATGAAATGTGACCCTATCATACAGCATACAAACAAACAAACAAAATATGGAAGTATGTCCGTAATATATTTTTGAGTAGTAAAAGCAAGTGAGAGGGTGGGCCACCGTGGCTCACTGGTAGAGTTCTCACCTGCCATGCCGGAGACCTGGGTTTAGTTTCCGGTGCCTGCCCATGCAACAACAACAACCACAAAAAAGAAAGTGACAGCAGTATACACAGGATGAACTCTATAAAGCAGGCGGGGGTAACCTGTGCATTTTGAAGGAGACACAGTGTAGACACTTGTAAGTAACCCTTGGGGTGATGGTGAAAGTGGAAATTTCCTCTTTGAACGCTGTACACTTCCTTCTTCCTTTTACATATGACTTCTATTATTATAATTTTTAAAAGTAAAATGACAGAAGGAAAGAGAGACTGAAATGCAAGCCTATGTGCACAGTGGCCTGGCTGAGGGGCTGAAGGATGGATGGGCGGAGGAGCAGACTTGTGGGAGCCTTGCCGAGGCAAATCCAGAGATATGACTCACCCCCTTGGTGTTCAAGTGGCAGCAGATCGAATTGTTTTGACGTGGAATGAAGGTTCTGAGTAGTTTTCCATGAAAGACAAAGATTTGGGGTGAGTAGAGAAAGACTAACCTTGCTGGCCTGGGGGCAAAGCATAGTGGAAACCAAAAGACCAAGCAATGTCCTCTGGCTGAACTTGCTTAGTGTATGTAGGGGCTAAATATTACATTATCTTGTCACTGCCTTAGACTTTTCTTTTTCATGGGCAGGCACCAGGAATTGAACCTGGGTCTCTAGCATGGCAGGCAAGAATTCTACCAGTGAGCCACCATTGCACCACCCTTATACTTCTTTTAATTTTACCTTCTCTTCTCAGAAGCTGTTGCCTGAAATGCATATATGTCTAATGGAGGTTTTTTGGGTTTTAAAGGTTACATGTCATTATGTTTTAAGAAGATAAGTCTAGGTTCATTCAACCTAAGTTGTGTCAATAGAAAGACAAATGGCCCCAGATGTGTGTTATAGGTGAATACATTGGTCTTCATTCAGGGCTCATACCAAAGGTAGCTTTGTCACAAAACTGATTACTGGTGAGATAGAGTGTCTTTTTATATGTTTATTAATCGATTGTTTAAAGTAGTGCCATGTTGAACTGTTACTTAATGCAAAGTTTTATATTATCTACTGAGTATAGCTTTAAGTCTAAAATTCCTTACGTTGTTGTATATTATTTACTTTATAAACAATGCTAGTTTTGGATCCCAGTGTGGATAAAAGGGTCTCGTACATCCAAACTCACTATTTAAAGAACGAAACCTCTAGACTTCTCCGGTCACAGCATGAGGATGAGCTAAAGGCAGACATGGGCATTTTTCTGTTTGATTGTTCTCTGAGTGTTTTTTTCCCACTTCCCCTGATTCTTGTGGATTGTTCTCATAATAATTAGGTAATTGCATATTTACCTCCATAACTAGAATAATATACTCCCTGTGAGTAGGGACAGTGTCTTTTGCTCCTGGGCTCAGCACATTGCCTAAAACAAACAGGTGAATGAATGAATGTTAACAAATGATTCAGTAATCAACCTTTAAGGAACACCAGTTGACACTGCCATTTGTCAATCTAATTGTACAACTAAATATAAGTGAACCAAGGCCTGTGCTGGTGAAACAAAATAATACTCAACTTTTTAAATAATAAAACATATATATATATATATTAAGTGCGTATTCATCATGGGCAACAGCTTCTAGGTGGGAAGGTGGAATAAGAAAGTCCAAAACACGGTTGAGCCACGGTGGCTCAGCAGGCAAGAATGCTCGGCTGCCATGCCAGAGGACCCAGGTTCGATTCCCGGTGCCTGACCATGTAAAAAAAAAAGAAAGTCCAAAACAGGGAAAAGGATCCTTACATTTACTGTCTTTGTAAACTAAGTAAGTTCAGCCAACGGATACTGCACCCTACTTACATTAATAAATTTTAGATTTAATGACTAATAAAAAAAAATTACAGTTAGAGAAAGAAGAAATATTTTTGTGGAGATATTCTGTGGTTGATAAATAGTATTCATGGGGAAGGCCTCTTGGTGTTGTGTGTTATTAAAATCTGGAGAAGACAAGTCAGAAGGGCAACTTAATAACAGTCTTCAAGTGAGAACACAGAGATATCGATGAGTTCTTTTCTATCGCTGATGAAGACAGAACAAGATCCATTTATGCTACAGCATGCAAGGGTTCAGATGGCTGTGAAGAAAGGATTTCCTAACAGAATACTGTTTTAGTTTGGTAAAGCTGCCAGAATATGATATACCAGAAATGGAATGGCTTTTAAAAAGGGGGAATTTATTAAGTTGCAAGCTTGCAGTTCTAAGGCCATGAAAATCTCCAAATTAAAGCAAAGTTATAAAAATGTCCAAATTAAGGCATTCACAGGAAGATACCTTGCTTCAAGAAGGCCGATGATGTTCAGGGTTTCTCTCTCAGCTGGAAAAGCACATGGCAACATTTGCTAACTTTCTCTCCAGGCTTCTTCAATGGCTTGCATTGAAAAGGGCATTTTCCTTACACATCTCCACAGGTCCCTGGCTGAGTGGCTCTGTTAGCTCTGTTGGCTCTGTTGGTTCTAAAGCTTTTTCCAAAATGGTTCCCTCTTAAAAGACTCTAGTAAGCAACCCCACCTTGAATGGGTGGGGACACATCTCCATGGAAACCATATAATCAAATGTCACCACCCACAATTGGGTAGGTCACATCTCCGTGGAAACAATAAAAAAGATTCCACCCAGGAATATTGAATGAGGATTACAGGATATGGCTTTTCTGGAGCACATAATAGCTTCAAACCAGCACATTCTACCCTTTGGATCCCCAAAAGACATGCTCCTCCCAAATGAAAAATACATTCATTTCATTAAAATATCACAAAGTCTTAAACCATTTCAGTAAAAATACAAATACAATACAAAGTCAGAAATAGTACAAAATCTTAACAAAATCAGCTACAGGCATGGTCTGTCCTAAGGCAAAATTCTTCTCTGGCTGTGGACCTGTAAAACAACTCAGAACATGTTATATGCTGCCAATGTACAAAGGAGGAACAGTCATAAGATAGATGTTCCCATTTTCATAGAGAGAAATTGGGAGGAACACAGGGGTCACTGGACCTAAGCAGTTTCAAAAACCTGCAGGGCAAACTCCATTAGATTTCAAAGTCTGAGAGTCATTTATCTATGGGGCCTTAGAAAGCAGCAGGCCCACCTTTTCCAAGGGCCTACACAGTGGCCCATTTCTCTCCAAATGCAACCTTGGGGGATATTGGAGAGACCATTTTTCCTCACCTCCACCTTTTCCAAACATCAGGGCAACACCCAGGCTCTCTGCCATCTCTGGGCACTTGCTCAACCCCTCCAGATCAATGTGGTGGCAGCCAGGCTCTTCTCAATCCACAAGAAATGTGCTCCACCCTCTCCAAGGTCTGGGGCACAACTTTTGCAGAACAAGGTGGAAGGTCCACCCTCTGCCTTCTGAGCAAACTCACCCTCTCCAAGTGGTTGGGTGGGTCTGCTCTCCTGGCCCAAAGTTTCCTGGCTTCATACCATAGCTTCCATGGTTCTGCGTTTGAAGTTATCTTTCCTCCAATTTGTCCCTTTTCTGTCCCTCTTAGTCCAGACTAGCAGTGATTCTGTTTATACAGGTCCCACAACACTCTTGGTTTTGGATGCAGTATACTGGGATCATGCCCATCAGACAAAAGGACTTCCCACAGACCCTTCCTGGATAAATCCATCTCACATCCTCGCTTGTCCTGTAATGGCTGACTGCTTCCATGTCTGGTTCAGTCCTCCTGTGGGGCACTATTCTCTAGGGTCATCTTTTCTGGAAGCCCAGTGTTTTTCAGACCATCAGTTTCTGTTTTCTTTAATCCAAGAGTTCAGTTCTTAGTTTATGTCTTTCCTGTCGCATTTCACTATAAGCTGCAAGGAGAAACCAGGATGCACTTTCCACATTTGATTTGGAAATTCCTTCTACTAAATATCAAGTTCATGGCTTTTAAAATCTGCCTTCCTTACAGAGCCAGTCAATTTTGCCAGATTCTTTGCCACTTTAAAACAAGGATAACCTGGGCGGGCCACGGTGGCTCAGCAGGTAAGAATGCTTGCCTGCCATGCCCGAGGACCCGGGTTCGATTCCCGGTGCCTGCCCATGTTAAAAACAAACAAACAAACAAAAAAAACAAACAAGGATAACCTTCCATCTAGTTTGCAATAACACATGCATCATTTATGTCTAAGGCCTTATCAGAGGTATCTTTAGAGTCCACATTTCTATCATCAGTCTCTTCAAAGCATTCTAGGCCTTCTCTGTGAAGCTCCTCATAACTCTTCCAGAATCTTCCCCTTATCCATTTGAAAAAAACATTCCAACATGTTTGGTATTTGCAACCACAGCAGCACCCATTTCTCTGGTACAAAAATCTGTTTTAGTTTATTAAAGTTGTCAGAATGCAATATACCAGAAACAGAATGGCTTTTAAAAAGAGGAATTTAAGTTGCAAGTTTGCAGCTCTAAGACCATGAAAATCTCCAAATTAAGGCAAGGCTATAAAAAATGTCCAAATTAAGGCATCCACAGAAAGATACCCTGCTTCAAGAAGGCCGATGATGTTTGGGGTTTCTCTCTCAGCTAAAAAGGCACGTGGCAACATCTGCTAGCTTTCTCTCCAGGCTTCTTTAATGGCTTCCCCAGGGGCCATTTTCCTAATCATCTCCAAAGGTCTCTGGCTGTGTGGTCTTTGTTAGTTCTGTTGGCTCTGTGGTTCTAAAGCTTTTTTCCAAAATGGTTCGCTCTTAAAAGACTCTAGTAAGCAACCCCACCTTGAATGGGTGAAGACATATCTCCATGGAAACCATATAATCAAAGGTTACTGCCCACAATTGGGTGGGTCACATCTCCATGGAAATAATAATATAAGACCCCACCCAGCAATATTGAATGAGGATTACAGGACATGGCTCTTCTGGGGTACATAATAGCTTCAAACCAACACATATACTAAATATCAGGATACTTGAATTCCAACACAAGCTGTGGTTTAATCTTTCTGTTATCTAAGTGAAATCTAATAAAATATATTGCAGTAGTTAAAAGCATGAACTCAAGAATCAGATGGACCTGGGTTTGAGCCAACCTCTTTCACATACTAAACAGGAAATCTTGGAACTTTTCATCATTTCACCAAGAATCAGTTTCCTTATTTGTAAAATGGGCTTAACATTGGTACATACCTCATAGAATTACAGGAGTTTGAATATAAAGCCTGTAGCACAGTGCCTGGCACATTGTAAGCACTACAAAAATAATATCAACAGTGAAAATGGTAGCAAATATATATTAATTACTACATACCAGGGATTCTTCTAAATATTGTATATTACTTACTACATACCTGGGATTCTTCTGAACATTGTATGTATGATTTCATTTGGGTTTCATAATGCCTATGTGAGGTATGTGCTTTTATTTCCACTCTACAGATGAGAAAACTGAGGCATAGAGAGATTCAGTTACTTGCCCCAAATCAAAGAACTCAGAAGTGGCAAAGCTCTAATACAGACCCAGGCAATTTATCTCAAGAGCCTAAGCTTCTAGTCACTCTATTAACAATCTCTACAAGTTTATGAATAAATAAATATTAGCTCTTATATAATAAAAAATTAGCATGCTCTTTAAAAATTCATAGTTTAGTGGTTCCAAGTGTTTCATCATCCTTTTAATTATTTTTTCATCCATGTTTTGAATCGCTTTATTTACTAAAATACTTCAATGCTAAGTAGTCATTAATTCATTTTTCACAGTTATTAATCAATGGCATATGTAACAGAGCTCCTGATCAATATGTGGTAGCAGCATAATCTAAATTTATATCATTCCTGCCAAGGCAAAGCAACTTGATATTTTGTTTGGCCCATGCAGCTTTATCACTTCACAGTTTGCAGTAGGCTTTCTGAAATACCTGTAATAAATATTGGCCCCTCTTCCCCCCAATATTAACTTAGATACCAGAGTCATCGCTGAAGTTGATACATGAACTTCTTATTCTGAAATGTTTTTACAGATATGTAGGTTTTTCCTCACAGATGATTCTTCCATATGATTGTATATGTTCTGAAGGCAAGTAGATGTATGACATTAGTAGTTCTCAAATAGTGTGAGACAGCAGTTTTGTAGAGCATGTTTAGGATGGAATGTATTTTTGAGGTGTATATTTCATCATCAAATGTTAAAAGTAAATGTTTTCTAACCAACACAAAGTGAATGTTAAACTAACTCAAGAAGAAATCTAAAAACAACAAACCTATAACAAGTACAGAGATTGAGTCAATAATCCAAAACCTTCTACTAAAGAAAAGCCCAGGACCAAATGGTTTCACTGATGAATTCTACCAAACATTTAAAGAAGAATTACATAAATCCTTCTTAAACTCTTCCAAGGAACTCAAAAGGAGGGAACACTTCCTAATTCATTCTATTAGTCCATAATTACACTGATACCAAAGCCTGATAAAGACATCATGAGGAAACAAACTTATAGACCAAGTTCCCTTATTAATATAGATGCAAAAATTATCAACAAAATACTAGCTAACTGAATCCAACAGCCATTTTTAAAATATTATACACTATGAGCAAATGGGATTTATTCCAGGAATGCAAGGGTGGCTGAACATATGAAAATCATTTAATGTAATACACCACATAATTAGAATGAAGGAAAACAGAAAACATAATTATCTCAATAGACATAGAAAAAGCATTTGATGAAATCCAGCACACCTTTGTGGTGTAAAAATGCTCAGGAAACTAGAAATAGAAGGGAATTTTTTCAAAACAATAAAGACCTTTATGGAAAACCTACAGTTAACATCTTACTCAATGGTGTAAATGGTGAAAAACTGAAAACTTTCCCTCTATGATCAAGTAAAAAACAAGACTATCTCTTTCACCACTGCTATTCGATGATGTACTAGAAGCTCTAGCCAGAGTTATTGGGCAAGAAAAAGAAAATAAAAGGCATCCAAATTGGAAAGGAAGGAGTAAAATTATCTCTATTTCCTCCAACAGTTATTTTATTTGGCAATTCCATTCCTAGGTATCTATCCAAAGAAAGTGAAACAGGGTCTCAGATACTTGTAAATTAGTCTTAACCGTGGTAATATTCACAATTAGGCAAAAAGTAGAAACAACCCAAATGTCCATCAACAAATGAATGGATAAACAAAATGTGGCACATACACCTAATAGAATATTACTTGATTAAAAAGAGGAATGCAATTCTGACATGCTACACAGGATGAACTTTGAAATCATTATACTGAGTGAAATAAGCACGGCATGTAAGAACAAATATTGTAACATTCACTTGTATGAGAGAGCTAGAAACAGCAAATTCACAGGCACAGAAAGTGGTTTAGAGGTTACCAGGGGATGGGAAGAGGAGGGAAGGTAGATTTTTTGCTTGATGGCTATAGCTATTTATAAATAAAAGTTAATGTTTAAAAAGTGAATGTTTTAAGGTAGGCGCTAGATGTCTAAGCGCTGGACATGGCTGAGTGTGAAAGGCTTATTTGTAGCTGTAGACTAAAGTAGACTGAAAAGATAAGAATCTGGAATTAGAACTGTCCACTGTGTGTTTGTGTGTGTGTGTGTGTGTGTGTGTGAGGGTGACAATTAAAGGGAGAAATAAGCAATGGTGTGCTGGTAAAGCAGATCTCTGGAAAGGAAAAGAAAAAAAAGCCCTTATTTGTAGCATTTGCCAATTTCCATGTTGTAAATACTCCTCCCGTGGTCAAACTACCACAGTTTAA